>VDFB02293165.1:0-29315 GCA_007258455.2 Sequoia sempervirens | reverse complement strand
TCCAATTTAATAGTCTCTTCTCTTTGTGATAATAGTATCTTAATCCAATTTTTAATCACACTAGCTTCATGCTTCATGCTATCCAATGCCATGACTTGACATTTTGAGACAAAAGTATTGGGTTGGGAGGCAACTCTCATATAGCTTGACTAAAACACATTAGATTCCTGATAAAATTTTATAGCTAAATAATTTGGTCTTTTAATTCCCTTTTCCTCTTCTTATCCTTTCTCAAACTTGACTTAGTAACATCAAAATTGGCTTGAAGCTCATCAATTTCTTGCTCCCTAGTTATGTAAACCAAGTCATAAGTCATTTGGTAATTTTCACCTCTATCTTTTTGAATTAGAGGAGTGGTCACCTAAGAATTTTTTTTGACTTGTAACATCTCTTTTCACAATAAACATTATTCTTTCTTTCCTTTTCTACTTAGGTGCCTCCACCTCCTGCATTAGACTCTTAAATTATAATTGAACAATTTATACATGTTGTACTGATTGGTGCTCTGTTGCAAGGAAATTGGGTGTCTCTATATTCTTCTCTTGATTTTGGCTATGTTCTTGTTTATTTTCAATCTTCTCCATTTGTTCTTTTTGATCTTAATTTATTTCTATAAATTAATTAGGATCCAATACCTCTTTATGATAATTATAGATGTCATCTTGCATTATCTATTCTTGCTAATGAAGAGTGTTATCTTTGGTAGTTGTTCTATTTTCTCAAGGGAAGTAACATCTTGCATTTGTTTCTCATTGCCTTTATCTTGTGATACTTCAACTTCCGTGCTCTCTTGTTGGGAAGGAACTTGTTGTAGTCGATCATTTATATTCTTATCATTAATCTTCTTTGTTCCATTCCCATGATCACCTTCTACAACTTCCTCTTATGATATTTCTTCTGGAGTAATCTCTTTATTTACTTCATTAGTGCCTTGGATTTCTATCATCCAAGAAAGAGTGTTTCTCCTTGGTACACACACTATTGGTTCAATGCCAACTATAGGAATTTATTTATTTATTTGAATAATTTCATCAAATAATGGATCTTATCTCCTTATTTTAGGGGATTCCCTAAAATGAATTGGCTCAATTTTGGCATGAATGATAATATCTATAGTTTGTTGTTATTAGATTATTCATCATTGATAATAATATGAATCTCTAGATTTGAAGGCTTTAAATTTTCAAATTTATCCGTTTATACTTCATGCAATTCTCCTTTTACTTTCACAATATGAATTATTTTTTAGAAACCAATACATTTTTCTCTTCTGCTATTTTAGGAGGATTTCTTATTGTTTCCTTCTCCATTTCATCTTCCTTTATTTTATCTATAGATTGTATTCTTTTTCTATATTTTCCAAGGATGGAAGGCAATGATCCCTAGATTTCTTGCTTAATTGTTGGTGCAACAATATGTGTCTGTGGTAATGGTGTCAACTTGGAAGAACTTATGGATATCCAATCAAATTGATTATAATTTCATGAACTTTTTTTTTTGGGTCGCCAGGAGTTGTTGCTAATGTTACATCTTCTACTAATGGTGCTTCACCTTTCCACACTTGTTCTAATATGAGGACTTTAGCTTCTTCACCAAGAAATCATCATAATCTACATCCTTATTGGATTTCATCTTTCTTTTCCTACTATTATCTATGTTGTATGTGATAACAACTCCTTTCAATTTCAAGGCTTAAGTACATTGGTTCAACCATATTTGACATGCCTTTAATATTGGTTTTGATATCAAATCAACTAATGATATTTCTAGTTGAGTGGGATCTTGAATAGGTTGATCAAATATTCTATTTATATCATGTAACTAGGATGCATAATATTTTCATCATCCTCTTTGAATTTTGGTGGGACATCATGAGTGCCTAATATCCTCATCTGTTTCAAATTTAGCCTCTAATATTGCCTCTTCCTTACCTCATGGTCATCCACATAATCTTCCCAATAATCTTCTCTACGAGTCTCATGTTTTTTTTTCTTATTAATTTATGTGTTTCCAATCTCCCTAATGGATCATAACTTGGTCATGGAAACTCAAAAGGTTCAAGTTGTAGTGATTTTAGTTCCTTTTCCACTTCCTTGGCATTATATAGGGCATCTCAAATATAAGAACCAAGGTATAATGGGAAATTCACTCCTCCACCATTGTGTAAAGCCTAAAATGTTTCATGTGACTCTATTAGCGATCTAGAAACCTCCAAAAATACCACCTGGTTGGTAGGGTATCTTGGAAACATGAAGGGTTTCTCAATAAATCCTTCCATTATGATATATGTAAATTTTGGGAATTGGATGAAACAACATCCTCTAGGATGAATAACATTCTATTCAATGACTTAAATGATTTTGGATTTATCCCCTTCAATTTTTCTCACCAACCACATAGAAAAGGAATCATTAACCCTCTTATAGTGTTTAATTAATTTTGTAAGTTGTAATTGGGGCTAGTAATTATATATAAGATTATGTCTAAGACCATTTCCTAATACTCCAACTCTTGTCAATATAGAGAATTCAAATATAATTAAAAATGAGTATACAAAATATGAAGTCATATAAATTTTCCTTAACCTTTTGAAATTCATCATTTGTGAATGTATTGAATCATTGATAGCTTGGAACCAATGTATCATCTTTTCACCATTTTAAACTATCTTAATTTAAACATACATCCATGGCTCAAATTTTCTTGAGTTTGGCAACCTAGCTACTCTACTAAAAAGAGCAATTATAGCACTTATTTCACTCTTGAAATCACTTATGTATAATGTCTTGGGAAATTTCAAGTGACAATTTAAATTCTTGTCATCAAGGAGTAACACTCCATGAGTATATCTCTTGCATTTTTCTTTAGCTTCATTATACCCTTTTGTAAACTCTTCTCTATCAAATGGACTCATTACTAGGTGAATTGGGATGTTGAAAGTTTTAGAAATCCCTTCTAGGGTTAGTTCTGCACATACCCTCCCTTATTTTATAACCAATCTCCTATCTTGGTCATAATAATGTATGTAATCTAACATCAATTAAGGAGTTTCCATTGACATTGAAAATCTAGCAGCTCTATGCAATCCACTTTTGGAAATATTTATGGCTCATGGGGTCACATTTTCAACTGGTATCCTTCTATGGAATTCCTCCATATCAATATGCCCTAAATTCTTGTTTGAAATGTTACCATGCATCGGCCAAATATGAGATTCAATGACTCCTTGAAATTGAGACCTCATGCCTTTCACCTTTTTACTCATTTTCCCTACAAAGCATATTGATTCCATAATTACCTAAATGCATAGCTAGGGTTTTAATATTTTTTTAATTATTCAATTAAAACTTCCATTATCACTTAAATAAATTAATTTACAATCATTTGTACCCTAAATTGTTGTAAAATAAATTACATTTTACATTTAATAAAAACATTCATATTTCACCTTTAAATTACCATGGAGTCAATTGTGTACATTCTTGATTGTTTTACAGATGAAAAACCTTTTAACAATGTCAAAGAGCCAATGCACTAAAATTTCAACTTCACTTTGGAGGAATGCATGACTAAGGCTCTAAAACTTTCTCTCTAAAAATCTTAGCTCAAAATTACCATATCACCAAAGTTTCTCTACACTTTAATTTTCATTCATTGAATTATCTTTTGTGGTAAAATGGAATGAGGAAATACCTTTTAAAGTTGTAAATTTATGGGAGGACTCACGATGGGCGGCTGGCATAGGGGCATGCTGGGTGCTTGCGGCCTGTGGGCTTTCCTTCTCTGCATCTCCTGACGCTATTCTGGTGTGTGCGGTGGTGAGTGGAGTGGCTGCAGGGTGTTGGGTGAGGTAGACTGCGGCTGTGTGGGGGGTGGTGGCTGGTGCTTTGGGTTGGCATCTGAGGGGTGCTGGTGGGTGTGGGGTTTATTTGCGTAGGGTGAAGTTTTTTTTTCTCTTTCTGGTTATGGTGGGTGCAGAGTGTGGTGCAATGGTTGGGATCTCTAAGGGTTTGGTGATTGTGGATGCAAAGGTGTCTCCAGGTGTGTCTGAGGATGTGCATGTTCCTTTGAAGGATACCTCATTTGTGGGTGAGA
Source organism: Sequoia sempervirens (assembly GCA_007258455.2). NCBI lineage: Eukaryota > Viridiplantae > Streptophyta > Pinopsida > Cupressales > Cupressaceae > Sequoia > Sequoia sempervirens. Next base: position 25,220 of record VDFB02293165.1, on the reverse strand, counting down.
GCTCTAAACTTAAGAAAGTGAATGGCTTTCTGCCACGGATTCAAGATCGTCTAGTTTTGGTTCTCTCTCCGGAATTGGTACAAGAGGATTTCTCTTACTGGACTCAACATGTTCTGATTTGTAAGTTTTTGGGTATCTGTGTCTCTCTCTCAGCTTTGGAGTCTTGGATGCGGCGTACATGGCAGGTGGAGGGTGATTTTGATATTTTGGTGGCTGGGAATGGTTTTTTCTAGGTTGATTTTTCTTGCATTTTGGATCGTAATCGGGTTTTTGAGGGAGGCCCATATTTTTTCAACTAGGTGGGTTTGTTTATGAAACCCTAGCATGGGGGTTTCAATGCTGCAGAGGATTTACCATCTCGGGTTCCGGTGTGGGTCCGCCTGCCATGGTTTCCCTTGGAATTTTGGAGAGAAGACATTTTGCAACAAATTGCTGCTCTGCTAGGGAAGTCGGTTGCCATTGCTCATACTACTCTGATTAAGAAGGTATTTTCTGTTGCTCGCATCTGTGTTGAAATTGACCTAAATAATCCTTTTCCAGACTCTTTGGAAATTTGTATTGGCTTGGCTTCATGGATTCAACAGATAGATTATGAGTCCCTCCCCTTTCGATGTTGATTTTGTCATGAATATGGAAACCTTCATTGACAATGCCCTCAGGTCTCCAAATCGGCTGGGGCTTCTTCTCCTCCTCCTTCAAGGCCTTCGGGGGATAAGGGAGATAAAGGCAAGGTGCCTATGGCTGAAGGGGGGCATGATAAGGATGGTTTCACTCCTGTCAAGCCAAAAGCTAAGGGGAGAGGTCAAAAGAGGCCCTTTAAGGACAAACAAACTGATCAAGGGTTTAATTGTTTTGAGGTCTTGGATAATCAGGCCCTGGAGGAGAGGATTCCTGTTGAGATGGTACCTAGGGCTATCGGTATGGATACAGGGCTGGAGCAGGAAGTTGTTGTTGCAAACCCGTCTCTTCCTTCAGAAAAGGAGAATTCTGGGCTTTCAGATGTTGTTGCTGGCCTACAGGATGATATCATTTTAGTTGATTTAGCTAAGGAGGCGTTGTCTTCTGGGAAAGGCCAGGGGGTCTCTTATCTAGGGGTGCTACAACGCCCTCTCAAGAAGGGGAATTTTGAGCACTCCTCTAAAGTTGGTCGTAAAAAAGATGCAGATAAGATTAAATCTACTGGGGATTTGCTGGTTGAGTCTGGGTCTGTCAAGACCATTGGTACCCACTTTTCTCAACCTTCCTCATGATTATTCTTTCATGGAATGCAAGGGGGTTGAATAGCGCCTCCTGTCAGAAAGCTATTCAGGATATGATTGGGGTTCATTCTCCAGATATGTTTTGTGTTCAGGAGACCAAGCTTCAGGTGGACGTCATGCTTCAGTATGCTCCTCGTATTTGGTTCTCGGGTCAGTGTCAATGTATTGGTTCTAAGGGAAGCTCTGGAGGTTTGGCTCTTTTTTAGGATCCTCGTAAGGTTGTTCCTCACTGGTGGATTTCTAGCCATTCCTCTATCTCGATGGTGGCTTTGGTTTTGGACTCTAGTGAGACTATTTTGGTTAGTAATATTTATGCTCCTGTTGACTTCCAGGGTAAAGGCCAGCTTTGGGCCCATATTAGGTATGTTAGGTCCTGTGCTCCTTACTTGCCTTGGATTCTAGCTGGTGATTTCAATACTATTTTATGTCTGGAGGAGAAAAGAGGGGGGCTGTCGAGACTGGGTCCTACTTCTGAGTTGTTCTGGGCTAATGTGGACTCTCTTGCTCTTGTTGATGTTAAACCCGCTAATGGCTTATTTACTTGGAATAATAGGTGGAGTGGGCCAGAGGTGATTTTCGAGTGGTTGGATAGGTTTCTTGTTTCTTGTTTTTGGGTTGGGGGCAGTCTGGTTATTGGCTCTGAAATTCTGGACTGGTGTGGCTTTGATCATTGGCCAATTAAGTTTTCAGCTTCCCCCTTTCCTAATCCAAAGAATCCCCCCTTCAAATTTCAGCTTATGTGGCTCTGAGATTCTTCTTTGTATAATCTTATTGAGCAGTGGTGGTTGGATGGAGCCCCGACATATGGCTCAGCTATGCACTCTTTTGTTAAGAAGCTGCAAAGTGTCAAGTTTCATCTTAAGCGTTGGAATTGGCTTTGTTTTGGCAATTTTTGAGCCAAGAAAAGGGAGGCACAGGAGCGTCTTGCTGTTGTTACTTGCCAGATTAGGGATTAGGGATTTTCAGAGGTTCTTGGGCATGCTGAGTCCCAGGCTCTTAAAGTGGTGGAGGAGTGGGAACTTCGTGAGGAGATATTCTAGAAATAGAAGGCTTGGGTTGACTGGCTTCGAGAGGGTGATAAGAATACTGCCTTCTTCCATCATTTTGTGCAGGCTCATCAGAATAAGTGCTATAGCTCTTCTCTTGTTAACTCTGAAGGCTTAGTTTTATCCTCTGTTGTCCTCTCAACAGGCTATATCTAGAGAAGCTTTCCAATTCTACTCCTCTCTGTTTATTGAGGATTCTCTTCCTTTTGATATGGAGGATAATATGATTCTTTCTTGTATTCCTTCTTTGGTCTCTAATGAGTTGAATGCTTCTCTTATGCACCTGATTTCTTTGTCTAAAGTGGAGGAGGTTATTTTTGGGATGAATAAGGGGAAGGCTCCTGGCCCTGATGGGTTCCCTATTGAATTTTTCCAAGAGTTTTGGGAAATTTTTAAGTTGGATTTGGTGGAGGTGGTCAGGGAATCTTTTCATAGCAAGCAGATGCTTCAGGCCTTGAATGCTACTTTTCTTGTCCTCATTCCTAAGAAGGAGGGTGCTGATAGGTTTGATTTTTTTGACCTATTGCGCTCTGTAATGTGGTGTATAAGATTATTACGAAATTGATTGCTGAGCGGCTTAAATATTGCTTGCCTGTTGTTATCTCTGAGGAACAAGGAGGTTTTGTGGTTGGTCGTCAGATTATGGATGGGGTGGTGATCACCTCTGAGGTCATTAATTCCATGGTGATCTCTAAGGAAAGGTCTATGTTCATCAAGCTGGATATGGCTAAAGCTTACAACAGAGTTAAATGGAGTTTCCTTCAGAAGATTTTGTTGGCCTTTGGGTTTTCTTTTGACTGGGTGAGTTGGACTATGAGCTGTGTGACCTCCTCCTTTTCAGTTATTGTGAATGGGGAACCTTCTGATCTTTTTGGTGCTACCAGGGGCCTTCATCAGGGGGATCCACTTTCTCCCTATCTCTTTATTCTTATGGCTGAGGGGCTTGGTCACTTTCTTAAGTCTCGGGTCTCTCAGGGTGGGATTCATGGTTGGCAATGGGGGATGGGTCTGCCTACTCTTTCTCACCTCCAGTTTGTGGATCACACCTCTCTTATGGGGTTGGCTCGTCTTCGTGAAGCTGAAGCCTTTAGGAAAGCTTTGGACATCTACCTTGCTGCTTCGGGTCAGAAAGTTAATGAGCAAAAGTCTTCTATTTTTTTCTTTAATACTCCTTTGGCCATCCAGAGGAGGATTGCTGCTATTTTGAGGTTTCAAATTGGTTCTCTCCCCTTTGTCTATCTGGGGATTCCTCTTGCTGTTGGTCGCCAACCTAGATCCTCTTGGCAGTTGTTGCTTGATAAGTTGAGGAAGAAGGTAACACATTGGACTCATCGGTGGTTGTCTACTGCTGCTAGAGTTACCCTCCTTCAGTAGGTTATCCAGGCCCTTCCCATCTACAGGTGTTTTGTTCAATCGGCCCCTATGTATTTCCTTCGGGAATTTGATGCTCTTTCTCAGAAATTCCTTTGGAGAGGTAACTTGATGACTTCTAAGTGGAGCCTTGTTAAATGGGATTCTGTGTGTAGACCAAAGCAGGAGGGTGGTCTTGGTTTACACTCTTCTATTTTGAATGGGAAATTTTTCACGGCGAAGCTTTATTGGCGCTGGTGTACTAATCAACACCAGTTGTGGGCCCGTGTTCTTAAATATAAGTATCTTCATGGTGTTGCTTCTCATGAGGTTCCTCACTATCCTATGGATGGGAGTGGTTCTATGATTTGGTCTACTTTGAAAGTGGGAGCTTAGTTGATTAAGCAGGCACTTTTTTGGATCTGTCACTCGGGATCATAGGCTCTTTTTTGGTGGGATTCTTGGGATGGTCACCCACCTATTTTTTTCTGCTTTTCCTCATCTTCAACCCCTCTGTGATGTTTTTACTGCTACTAGTTGGGACACCATTGATCATTACAAGATTGCTGAGCATGGTGGCTCTTCTTTTCGCTAGAAGCACCCTTTTGAGTAGCCTCCTGGGGGCTCGGAGGGGGATAGGCAGGAGCTTGCTCAAATTTTAGCTTCCCGGGCTTGCAATTAATTAAGGGGACCTGATATTTTAGCCTGGGATGGTTCTAATATGTCTGGGAAGTACTCTGTGTCTACTAGCTATAAGCAATTGGGTCGACAGTTGTTTGGGGATATTGAGGTCCCTTGGTGGAAGTTTGTTTGGCATAAGTTGTCTTGGCCCAAGTGCAATTTCTTCATGTGGTTGGTGGCTCAAAACCGGTGTCTTACTTGGGATAATTTATGCAAGTGGGGTTTCCAGGGTCCCTCTTGTGTGTTGTGTCGTGAGGTTGAGGAGTGTGCTTCTCATCTCTTCTTCCAATGTTCCTATGCTCGGGAGATTTGGCATCTTTGGTGGCAGGTGTGGAATGTGCCCTGTATGTATGTTTCCTCTTTGGCTGAGTTTGTGGATTGGGGGAGTAGGGCCCCTGTTTCTACCTCCTTTCTTCATGCTGCTTGGGCGATTGGCCCTTCCTTCATTATTTGGAATCTTTGGTTGGAGAGGAATCGTCGGATTTTTCATGATGTGTTGATGGGGGCCTCTCGCTTGTGGTGGAAAATTTTGCATTCTTTGGGTGAAACGATCGCGGCTAAGTGTGATCTGACTGATTCAATTGCTCCTTCTGATGTTGGTTTTTTCAACCAACTTCATCTTCCTCCTTCGCATTGGCAGCCTATACGCAACAGGTGTAGGCATCCAACACCAAAGGTGAATAGGGAGGGAAGTTGGTCTCCTCCTCCTCAAGGCATCCTAAAAATTAACATGGATGGCTCTTCTCATGGAAGCCCTGGTCATGCTAGAATTGGTGGTGTTGGTCGGGATAGCTCTGGGGATGTTCAATTTATTTTCTCTATTTATAAGGGTTTGCATACTAATAATCTTATGGAGGCTCAGGCTATTTTAGTGGCTGTGGAGCATGGCAGTCAGTTGGGGTGGCGCAGGATTATTTGTGAATCTGATTCCCAGGTTGTGGTGAACTTGTTGAATAGGCGTAGGTTGCATGATGTTAGTTGGCACCTGGCTCTAATTATTGAACAAATTCTCAATCTCTGTGTTTCTCTTGAGTTTGTTACTTTCACTCATATTCCTAGGGAGTGGAATGGTGTTGCTGATTGTTTGGCTAAATGGGCTTATGATCATATTCATGATTGGAATTTAGTTGATTGGGGTCAATTACCCCCTGATTTGTCTGAACAGTTGGACCATTTGGTGGAGCTTGATAAGGCTATGTAATGACTCTGCTCTGTAATTTTCTCTTGTTTTAATAAATTTTTACCCCTCTTTTATGTTAAAAAGTTGTAAATTTATAAAATTTGAATGCATTTAATATAGAGAGTGAGGGTAGGTACACATTAATGAAAAGTAGCAAGAAAAATATTTTCTATTTATATAAGTATTTTGGTTATTCAAATTAACCAAGATTAGATGGCCCATAACTTTCCATAAAACCATTACACTTAGCCTCATAATACCCACGTGCTCAAAAATTTGAGTTAAAATGCTCACTTTATGCTTATTTTGAATTAGGTTCAGTTAGGAGTCATTTTCTCACAATTATACAAAATACAATTGTAATTGGATTTCAAGAAATCTTAAGTGACCTGAATATATTAGCATTAGATATCGGACTTGAATGGAAAGAACCGATACAGATGTTATCAAAGAGATGATGATGTTGGCATGACACATTGATGATATCATCAGTGTATAGATGCAAGAATTCTTAAGTGAACTAGATAGTTAATATTTAGAATGGTCTTGTTTAGTTGAAAGAAAAATGTTCACAAAAATTAGATGATTACATGATGCCATTGACAATATGTGGTTGCAGTCAAATTGAACTGAATTAAAAAAACTTATGTTAAAATCCATGCAGAAAAATATCTACTTGGTTTTATTTCTTCTTATCAATTCCTATTCAGAATGGGAAGCATTCAAGCATATCTACTTGATTTTATTTCTTCTAAAAGGGATAAAAGTATCTATTATTAGAATTTTGGTTATATGCTTTTTGAGGCATCTCTTGATGTTGAGTTGGTTGAGGCACCCATTGATACTTAAATTAGTTAGCTCAGTACATATTGGACTATGGTTGATTAGTCCTTTCTTAAGGAGTCAATGCATGTACTAGTCCCCATTTATTTGGAGGTTTTGGGATATCCATGATGCAACTCACTAAATGATAGATCAATTTGTAGGGGCATGTAGGAAAAATTGTTTATAAGGGAAGTTATTCCCCTGTCTTTATCCCATGTAATTGAATTCTTCCTTAGATTGGATAATCTTTTTAATATTAATCTTGATTGTAGGGATTAAATCACATCCATTAATAGAATTATTATTATAACATATCTTAAAAATATCTAATTTATCAAGGGCTCAATCAAAAAATGCATGCTTGTTTTTACATCTAGGGTAGTGGGTAGCTAGGAGGTTTAGTGTTTTTTTCTTTCTTGAATTCCATCTAGTGTTGTGCTTAGATGCACCATTATTTTGATGTATAATTTATCCTATTTTGGTACAAGATAAATCTAAGGAATTTTTTTTTTCTAGAAGGGTCATGCTTGCAAGGAAATTTTGACCCTTTTTAAAAAAATCATAACTTTTGATCTAGGATTTAGATTTTTGTAAATAAGATATTGTTGGAAAGTAAGTTTCAAGAAATTTGTAGTGGTGTAAGAAATTTTTCTATATTTTTTTGCAAGTGAATTTTATAGCTGATTGAAGTTAGATCTTTCCTTTTGGACTTTTGAGCTACTAAATTTTTTCTTGTTTATATAATTTTCATGGTTCTCGTGGCATTGGAAAGGTATTGAGGAGACATAGTTTTATACATGAATTTTCTCTAGATTTGGTCTTAGGTATATTTTATTTAGATTTTTGTATTTGCATTCTAGTTGATAACTTGGACATACTGACACCTAGATAGTTTTTGTTATTTTGGGAAGGCTTCATTTTCAATCTAGATCATATTAGAAAATTATATTTTTAGTTTGAGAATCTCACTCTAAGATATTGTATTATTTCATATTTGATCTATCTTGACATTGTAAACTTTATAAATCATCTTTGAATTGTAATCATACTACATATAAAGTTCCAAATCATAATCTTGAGAGGGATCTCATGATTGAATAATTGTGGGGTAAGCTTATGTTTTTACTAGTTGTATCATGTCTCCCAATCCATGGAAAATTAAATGTGATTATTGTGGAAATAAAAAACATACAATAGATGAGTGCATGTGAAAGGAACTTAGGGAGTTGAATTAGCATTAGTTTTCCAAATTCTTATAAACCAACGCCAATAAATTCATTTGATGTTCACACTCAAGAATATTGTCTAGACACAACATCATTTGGGGATGAAAATAATAGTTCGATGAAATGCATTGAGATATCATCTCCTCCATCTAGTTTTTCTTATGATAATACTTGTGTTTCTACATCCATGAATTCTTGTGATTCAATGCAACATGATATACATTGTCTTCTAGATATGGCTACTTGGGATGAGTACTTGACATATGCTGTAGGTTTTTTTGTAAAGTTCCATATTTTAGATTTGGGAGATACCATTGACTTCATTCATATTCTCTTTGATTAATTTTTTTCTTTGTAAGAGAGGGGGACCACCGCATGCAAGACCCTAGGTCACAGAGGGTCGAGAAGTGAGAGGTTGCCCTAACTTACCTCAACCAAGTGTATGTTTAGGGTGTGAGGATGAGAATGATGAGGACTTTTAGGATCCTACAATCACTCTGCAATCCAAGTTTCAATGTGGGGCTAGGCAAGTCAATCTTCAGGTCTAACTCTGTGCCTTAGGGAGCTCTCTACCTGAGAAAATTAGCGCAAAATTCAAATGATAGTGTGGCATGCTAGCGTCTCAGAAACGCACTATAGTCCGTATAGTCAGACAACAGTCGAGAGAAGTTTAAACACACTAAAACAACTTATCATCCTAGCTAGTTAACTAAAAGGCCAGAATGATGTGACTAAATAAACCAAGTAATCTCTAATGTTATAAAGAAAATAAGAAAAAGTGATAAAGATAAGGAGAATCTCACCAATGAACTCATTCGCTAGCTGATCCTCCAAGAGCTCATGCACCTACACACAACAAGAGAGAGAATGTTGGGGGTGGATGAATAGGGGCCTACCTCAATTAGACCCCCATTTAGGTGTTCCCACCTCCATGGACAACCAATGGAAAGGAGATAAAGAAATGATAAACATAAGCACTAAAAAAATAGTACTATGCTACTCAACCAAATGACAGAGGAGAGGAGATGGAAGCTTACCATCTCCACCAAGAGCACTGAAGGTTGGTTGGGGGAGAAATGAGAGGAACTCAAGCCTTTGCTGCAATGGCGTGGTCCCAAAATTTCTCTACCGATGTGATGGAGTGTGATATTGCTACTATTGAATGCTTGGAATGTTGGTATGTGAGCTTGTGAGAGTGAGAGTGTGAGAGCCAAGTCTGTTCAAGATTTATTTGAAATATTCTGAGCCAAATTTTTTGAATTTTTACAATTTCAAATTACAAGCAAACGCACCCATTAAGGTTAGATCTAAACCAAAACGATGTTGAAGCAACTCTAACCAGAATGTACACCAGGATCCCGATGTGGGCAAGGTGTGAGCATTGGTCAGAGGATCTGAATTGAAATGCTTATGCAAAAACTCTAACCAAGAATGTGCCCGCGAAGGACGATCATATGGTCAGAGGATCCCTATCACTAATAAGCTGAAATAACTCGACGTCAAGAATGTGCTTTCCCAACCGAGATGGAATGGGAGCTACCATATGACGGAGATGCTAAGAATTTCAATGCGGTTAAGGGAAATAAGCTAGAATGCGGAAAGTAACTCGACACCCAGAATGTGCTTTCTAACCCGGAATGGGAAAGTAGCTACCATAGGGCGGAGATGTAAGATATTACAAGGCAATTACCGAATGTAAAGATGAGCATTACAAATTAGATAATTAAGCAAGATTAAGAACTGCTGCCAGTACAACTGTCAGCTTACAATATGATAGAGAATTCGCCTGCCAAGAGCATAGAGTTAGAACAATTCAACAAGCATTTAGATATAGAATTCTCCTTGCTTAATGGAAATACCAAACTGATTTCTTCTCTCAAAAACCAGATTTAAGATTCTGATCAAATCAGATCTGCACTTTAAATGCAAAACCAGCAACCCTAAAATCCACTAAAATGCTCACAACTCACTCAATACTTGTCAGAATGACATGAGACTTGATGCAAACGAATGCTAGGATGATGACAATGAAGACTAGACAAAGAAACAGCTGACAAATTGAAGTATTTTTTTTCTAAACACTTGCCAGGCGGAACAGAATGGTACAGCCTCTAGAAATGTTCTACCAACAAGATAAAATCAGATTCTTCATTATAAATCACCAAAATTTGCACAAATGGGCGCCTAGGGCATAGAAATGGTTCTAGCCAATACCCAGAACGAATATATTTTTATTTTTTGACTTATGAGCAAATACAACATGCAGCTATACTAAATCAGCAACTCTAGAACTTCATTAACATGCTAGAAATTGAACTACAAATGCAAAATAACTACTACAATGCAAAAATCTCACTACAAAATCCACTCAACTACAAACTAACTCTCCACTAGTTGCTATCTTTCAAGCAAGAAGTCGAGCCAAGGCTAGGAGGCATTCATTCCTCGAAGCAATCCCAATACCATTTCGGCAGCATAACATTCCTCAAGTCATAAGATGATCAAATGAGAACCCCAGGCTTCCTTTTATAATTTTCCGTTGACCTTTCTCGAAACCCTAACCTTCTTTTAAAAGTCAAACCCTAATCCTTCAGCAGATGGCGTCCTTTTCTTCAAGCTGCAATTTTGACTTTTAATTAATAATTTATAACCTTGGAAATGGCGTCCCACTTAAAGCTTTTAAAACATCCTTAATAAATTCAATATTAACTTAATGATGGCGCCACCCTTCAAATCCACCTTTTAAAATTACATTAAGTTAATAGACTAGGTCAAGGTGATAAAATAACATTAAAATATAATGCTATTAAATAGAATGAGCTTATCTCTCTGAAACTGCATTCCGAAGCTAGAAACTGAATAAGCCAATTGAGTCAACTGAAGAGGAAGGTCAACAGTGCCAAGACCAACAGGTTCACTGCCCGAAATAGAATTTACTAAAAATAGTAAATTCTTGAAGATGCTCAGAATGCCAAGAAGAATATACCATTGCGAAGCTCTCTGAAAACCCAGAAAGAATCCGCCATTGAACAACCAACTCCAAGCAAGAACTTCCTTCAAAATAGGAAACCCTAATTTTACCTTTCGACTAGCCTACGGGTCTCCGGAATAGGCCAACGGTCATTGAAAAGATCAAGCTTGAGATGGGGACATTACAATCTGCCCTTCCCAAAATTGCTTGTCCTCAAGCAATGCCACCACAACTCCAGAAATTTTAAAAGTAATCCATATCCAAACAAGTATGATCCCAGGTTCCCAAATCCGTCTTAGGAAGGACCCACCATGCCGATGCTGCACTACTCTGATCACATCAGTGAAAACATTATGCCAATGTTGCACTACCCTTCCTTGTAACTCCAAAGTGTTACCATCCATGTTACCCAAATTGAAAGATCTTAAAGGACTGAGATCAATAACATGCAACATCTCATGTCCACGATGCCCCGAATCAACAGTATCAACGACACCACTGTCAATCATAATTCTAGGCAAGAAGAAGGATAGGATACTCAACTCAAAATCTATCTCCTCAGCATACCTCCATATGGTAACAAAAGAAGTCATGACTGCAAATGTGACATCTTCCAATCTTCTTGCAAGGAGGAAAGCAATCCTTTGCAAGAGCTCAACAAATTCATACTCATGTCTCCACAGGGAGCTACTATGCCGCATCTGAATTATACTGATACCACCACGAAGACTACAGAAAACTCTCCTAGTTCCAACCTCATGAATCTCAAAATGATGAGTCAAAACAAGTGGTAGTTTGCTGTCCTGAACCAACAATGAGAGAGAACTATCAAAGTTAACATCACAAGCCTCCATAAGATGAACCCCGAGAATAGAGTCGATGTGAAGGAACAAATAGTCTCTGCTGTTCAAGGCTAAAGTCAGCGAAGAGCAATCTGATTTTAGTACTTCACACAAGAAAAAACAGCAGCACCAAAGAAATTCCCAAGTGTGAGTGTATGAGATGAGCATAGAGTTGCAAGTTAATCCCTCAAAAATGGTAGGAAAACATACTAGAGCAATCTCCAACTGAAAACTACCACCTCTTTGGCAAGTAGTGAAAGACAAACTCTTCCAAATGAGAGTAACTCCACAAGTAAAGTGGTTGGTATGCCTCCAACCAGCAAACACGTGTCTCAAAATCTGCCCTTGTATTAGCCGAAAGTCACTCCCAGGAGCAACCAACTGTTCATCTTTCCAACCCATACTCAAAATTTCTCTCCAATCCATTTGTTGATGAACAAATGGAGCCATCAAGTGGTTGGTGAAGAGAAGGACAACACCCAAAGGTCTTAAAATTTGATAACTAACCCACCAAAAATTCCTCTTTCCACAAGCCATAAACTCCATCAACCCAAGTTGAGAATCCCAAGCATGGATACCCAACCGAAAGTGATTTTCAACACACTGAAAATAGAATTCAACACAACCCCAAGTGCTGGTCAAAACCAAGTGCATACTCCTAAAATATGCATTCCCTCTGATTAACCTCTGAAACCAATCCATGAGAGCTTCAACAACACTGGAGCATGAAACATAAGATGACTTCAAATTCAATTCCCAAAATAGACTAACATCACTCAACCCATGGAATGGATTGACAAGAGTGCAAACACCATGTTTTGGTTCATCTTCCATCACAAAAAGAGGATTATCATAAGTTTCCTCATCATCCTCTTCAAAGAGAGGATTGTCAAAAACTTGAAAGTTATTCCTTCCATCTTGCTGATCCAAATCTGCACTTGCAACTTCAGTCCTTCTTGTGAGACCTTCTAGGTCAAACTCCTCTCGAAGACTATCAAGCTCACCAATTACTTGTTTGATTTCTTCGGCTCTATGTGCATTCTCTTGCTTCGTGAAAAATTTGAAATCAGCAAACTGATTTCCTACCTCCATTAATGCCATTTGAGTTTCTTCTAATGTAGCCTTTGTTGATTCAAGCTCCAAAGAAAGTTCATCGAACTTCCTCTCTCTATCTTGAGAAGCACAAATGGTCTTCTTTGCAACTTCAATGGCATGATCACGATCTTCAATCAAGTGCATGTACTCGGACTTCAAGGTTACCAAAGAGTTTCTGATAAGTTGCAAATTGGAAAGAGCAACTTCATCTTTCACTCCTCTTTCTCTCACTTCAAGTTGGGCCTTCCAGTAATGCTCTTCAACCAAGCTAAGTGTGTGCTCAAACAAGGATAGAGTATGCACTTCCTTGTCAATGGATACCTTGAATTGTCTTTCCCACTCATAAGAATGCGAAGATGGTGAACTACTGATAGGCTGCAACTGGAAAGCAGACCCCTGTCCCTTGTCTTTGCTGCCCTCAATGCTGCTCCAACATTTTTGTACTTCACCATCGACTAGTGGAGAATGCTCATTGTCATAATCAGAGAGGAGGCCCTAGAAATCAGAGAGGCGACCAAAATCCTTTTCCACCATTTCCGTTTGCAGATCAGGAGGAGGAATTAGATTGGGACAATATGGCGAACAGGGCTGGAGAAAGTTCTCACAGGAATACTTGGGAGGATGAGGACAGAGAAGCCAAGGACGTGCTTAGAGGTATGGTTGTAGGGCAAGAACAGGTGGCAACTATTCTTCAACAACTCAGCACGAATGTTCAAAATTTGTCAATAAACAGAGCTCGTAGTTTGGATCCAGATCGAGATGGCAGTATCCACAGAGAATTATAGATCCAGTACGCACCTATGAGAGAGCTACATATCCCACGTTCACCAGAGATGATGCTGAAGAAGTGGACGGAGCTGAACAAGGTGGTGAGATTAATTTTGCTGATAATATTATGGCTATGCATGATGAGTGGGATAATTTGCCACCAAGGGTTAAGGAGCACCTTAACTTTGACAGATTCATAAGCCAGAAGAGAGAACACACCAGAAACAGGAATGACAGGAGGCCTAAAAACAAGCAAAGTGATCTCAGACAGGCTACCAACAAACTAACCTTAGTTCACTATGATGGCAGTGGTAGAGTTACAGCACGTGCTTGGGTGAGTAAGTTGGATACATTCCTGACACTACGTCCTATGCCAGAGGTAGATGCTATACGATTTGCAGCTCTCCACCTTGATGGCGTAGCACATGACTGGTGGATTCATGGCATGGCTACACTACACCATGATAGGATTACCTCGTACCAGGAGTTTACTGATAGACTGGTAGAGAGGTTTGATAGACGTGATCCTGAGCTATTCTTCAGAGACCTTGCTCAGTTGAAGCAGTTGGGTAGCTTGGAGTCTTATATTGGTGAGTTCCAGAAGCTCTCGGTTATGGTTACCGAAATCTCAGAGAGGAGACTTGTCATTCTATTTGTAGAAGGTCTCAATGAGCCAATGAAAGGTTGGATCAAGGCATTCAATCCACCTACCCTGCATGAAGCTATGAGAAAGGCTCGTAGCATGGAACTTACAGCTTCACGTGGTAAGTTCACTTCAAATGCAGAAGCATCTTCATCCTATAGTGATAGCAAATCAGAACCTAAGGAATCAGAAAAGATTGATGAAAAGAGGAAGTTTGCAGCTCCTTTGGACCGAGAGACAATCAATGATTTGCGTAGGAGGAAGCTATGTTTCTATTGCAAAGCTCCTTATGATCAAAACCACAATTGTCCTCTTAAGCCTAAGGGTACAAATAGACAAATGGAGTGGTTTTATGAGGGTGATGACCTTGCTGATTTAACGGACCAGCAAGCTGGTTTTAAGGATGGGAGTATGCGATCTATCATTCTCGTCAACGAAAAAGGTGAGAAGATAGAACCGAAGATTCTAGAGGAGCATGAGATGTTTCAGGAGGATTATCATTTTGATTCTAGTCCCATGGGATCAGAGGGGTTTGATTGGGATCAGTACAGAACATGAGGCGGATGCTACATCTTCTTGTGATAATCCGCTCTTTGAGGTGGATGTTGATTCTACTCTTGACTCTGGTTTAAGGGTGAGCTTTGATCATAGTATCAGAGATTCCGTCAGTGCATCGGGATTTCAGACAGAGCTCGTTGAGGAGATTCCCAGTGTGTACATGGTCAGGAGTCTACACAGTTTCTTTCTCATTCATCATGTACATGATCTGTTTCGGATGCACAATTCTAGTATGCACGTGTTAGACATGTGGGATGATAGCCTATCTCGTGCAGTCTTAGGGAGCACGTTTTGTCAGCAGTTTGACTTGCTTCCTTGTGAGTTTCTCTCTTCTGTATCTGATGGTGTTGAGATTGACAGGCTACAATATGATGATCCAGCTGATCAGATTTGGGAGTTACAGGAGACTCATTCATCTAGGAGTTGCATATGGGATGACGATGGCGATCCAGTTTCTCTTCCTAGAGTAGATGGTATTCAGTATGATGATCCTCTCTTCGAGTTAGATATCGCTCGCACTCTGGACATGAGCATTGATCGTTGCGTTTGGGATCCTTCCAGTGTATTGGGATTTCAAATTAAGCTGGCAGAGGAGTTTTCGAAGGAGTACATGATGAGGGGTGCAGATAGTTCTACATTTGACCCTCACAATCTGGCAGCTATCTACTTGTTGCTTGGTGATTTAATCTTCTTAGACTCTTCATTGATCGATGGTTGTCCTACTTGGAGTTGGCATGATTTGCAGAGTTGGGATTTAGGAGTTTCATTGCTAGATGGTTGGTTTCATGGGTTAATAGGTTATGGTGACATCATGGGTTCCAGCTACAGACAGAGATGTTGTGTTGCGGATGCTTCCCGATATTCTTACTTTATTATGATTGATGGATGTGAGTACCGTTTATATTGGGATCCAGGTGGCGACAAGATTGGTACTGTGTTTTGGATGAGTCCAATGCATTGGCTTCACCACTTTTGGCATGGTGAAGTTGAGATCAGTGTTGAGCAGTGGAAGACAGTTGATGATAGTAGGGGCATTTCACAGCACTATCCTTGGGATCCTGGTGGAGTGGTTGATCCTTTGTTGTTGAGATTGCTTGCGGTCAAGCAATTTCAAGGAGGGCGGATTGTAATGTCCCCCTTTTCAGCGTGATCTTGTTTGCAGAGTGTTAGCCTATTTCTTGGACCCTTGTGGGCTAACTAGATTGGTTAGAGGGTCAGTGGTACCTTCTGGAGAGTACGGTCATTTTCATTTTCTGAGATCGTGGATAGGCTCATTGCAGGCCTTGGCAGTACAGGAGTTTCTTTGCTTTTGACGGCATTGAATTCTGTTGAGAATTGAGGGAGATAGGCTTACTTAAGTGATTTAAGTTAATTTTTAACTTAAAGTCTTTTTATAAAGTCAAATTGACTTTATAATTCTTATTTCACTTAAATTAAGTCTAAAGTGAATATTTTAATGTTATATCTTTTATCACTTAAAGGAGGCGCCAAAAATCAAAAGGGAGACTATGGAAAGTGACTTAAGTTTATTTCCATAAATTTAAATGATCTAAAAACCTAAAAGGTACGGCTTTCTTAGGTTTTCACCTCCTTTGCTTTATAAGGGATTTGGGCAATGAGAAACTCATCTTTTTGAATATTTCAACTTTGCCTTGGAGGTTTTTTCCCTTGCTTTCAGCCTGTGATCAGGTTTGCAGCAAATCCACCATTGGAGAACGAAATCTCTTCAGTGTGAGCACTTGTGAAGTTGTGAAAGATCAGCTGAATTAGTGCAGATTGAGAGAGCTTCATTTCAGAAGTTCTGCAGTGCTTCAACAGATTTTTTGTAGTGTTCTTCATCAAAAACAGAGGGTTTATTAGTTGCTGTTCTTCCTTCACCATGGCAGACTTCATGGCTGTTTGGGCACACCTTCAGAGATGGTTTTTGGTGCTTTTTGTTTGAAAGGGCGTGGCACTTGCAAGGAAGGTTTTTTTTGGCTTTTTGGAGAAACGTCTTCTTTCGAGGATCTCTCTTCATGAACTTGGGCGCCCTACCTATACTTCTCTCTGGCTTCAGTTTCAGAATAAACTTTGCAATCTGTAACTCTCTACTCCAGTTTTCGTCAGTTCTTCACTATGCTGATCGGATTTCTTATTTAAAAAATCTGGAGGCTTTCGGGTATGTTTGTATGTTTTAAATCCATTGTTGATGATAATAAACACCTTCTACAATTTCAGTTTGATTAAATTTGCTCAAGTTTTCATTCTGTGAGCTTTTATATGATGCGCCCCTTCTCTTCTGTCTACAAAATTTCTCTAAAAAACTAAAAAACACAAATAGACTTAAGAAAAAGACAAGGGTTTGAGCAGTGAGCTAGCAAGGTTCATCACACATAAAAAACATCATACTTCACAAATTCTTCAACACAATGCTTGCAATTAGCTTCACGCATTAAAAAATCAGATTTATGTTTAGTAACACCTTCAAACTCTACATCTTCAAGAGCCATATGGTCTTCTAGCTCTTCTTCTTCATTAACGTCTCCTTGATCAAACATTATCGCAGCATCAAACTTGATCAATGGATCATAATTATCCGCTGTTCGTAAAGTTTCTGTAGCAACATAATCTTCTTCTTCAAAGACAACTTCTCCTCCAAGGGCTACCTCATAGTTTTCCATGCAATTTGGTTCTTGTTCTTCATCAGGATCAAAGGGAAACTTATCCCACACAGGTTCTTTAACATAACTTGATGCCAACACACTTGGATCCCAAATGCCAAGGGGTTGACTGAGATGATCAACAGGAAGAGGTTTTTCATGCTTCACTGGAAGTATTAACTCAATGAATAAGTCAGCTCCTGAATCTCTTAAGCTGATATCTTCAAAAACATTTTCCTCCAATGGTTCGGTTTGCTGGTCAAACCCAAGTCCGACAATGTCACCACCAAAAGGGAGTGAAGAATCTTCGATGCTTGTTGTTTCAAAAACTTCACCTTCATTATCTTTTATGGACCCATCATGAGAAAGTATGTCGCTGATTTCTTCAGGTGGAACTTCTTGGGAAGTTGAGACAGCAACAAGAGTAAAATCTTTCATCATCAAATCTTCAATATGATCTTGCATGAACTCCGTAGAGTCATCACCAACATCATCACTACAGTCTTGGTCATAAGCTGGTTCTACGACATCACTAGCATTTTTTCCATCTTGTACTCCTTCAACGAACTCATCCCACACAACAGTACTACTAAAATTTTCTGTGAAGTCATTTCTCTCAGGACCTCCATGGGCTGAATCCAAATTAGGATTCAAGACTGCTGCTATGTTCTGATCTTCATCACTTGCTATCACATGCAAGTCTCGGAAAGTATTGTGGGGCTCTTCCACACATTCTTCAACTGACAAAGTTTCATCAACATGCTTGTTTGTGGGCTGCAATTCACAAATAGACACTTCATCTTCTTCCTTCTTTGATCCTTCAACCAAAACTTGTTCTGCTTCCCTTTTTATCGTTTTCCTGATGTGGTCCACCATCTCTAACTTTTCGGGCTTCAGAAACGCCACACAATTCAAATGGGTATCAAATGAAACATTGTTCCTATAATCATCTGGCATGTTTTGATATTGCTCACGGAGTATGGCAGCCTCATGTTCACATTGTCTTTTGTACTGTTTGGCATACTCAATGAAATCTCTTGTGGCCAAAC
This sequence comes from Sequoia sempervirens, assembly GCA_007258455.2. Classification (NCBI taxonomy): domain Eukaryota; kingdom Viridiplantae; phylum Streptophyta; class Pinopsida; order Cupressales; family Cupressaceae; genus Sequoia; species Sequoia sempervirens. The sequence continues at coordinate 7,088 of VDFB02293165.1, read as the reverse complement.
TAACCTTTCCTTCCTCAAATGCCATAATCGAATCTGCCTTCTCACGATTACTGAACAAACGATGATACATCTTTGAAACTTCTGAAAACTGATCTAAGCTCGGTTCTGACCTCTGGTGAAGAAACTGATTTCTCTATCACTCAACTGTCAACTGAACTTTGATGGGCACAGGATGGCAGGATCTTGGCTCTGATACCAGTGAAGCAGATCGGCCTGTTAGTAAGGGCGGCTACCCAGGGTGTTAAGGGTGACAACTAGGGAGGAATCTTTCACCACCGAAGCCACCACCGGAGAATCTGGGGTCTTACGCAAGCCCGCCGGACATGTGGCCGCCGGGACGCACCCAGGCCAAGGGGGTCAACGTTAAAATATAACATTAAAACGTGACTTTTAATTAAATAGCTCAACTTATTTCTCCAACTGTGCCCCGAAGCCATAAATGAGCAAGCCAACAGAACAAACTGAAGCAAGAAGTCAACCATGCTGAACCCAACTGAAAACTGCCAAAAATAGAATTTACTAAAAATAGTAAATTCCAGAAAATGCTCAGAATGCCGAGATGAACATACCACTGCGAAGCTCTCTGAAAACCCAGAAAGAATCCGCCATTGAATCCACCAACTTCGAGCAAAGGCATCCTTAAAAATAGGAAACCCTAATTTACTTTCCGACTAGCCTACGGGTCTCCAGAATAGGCCAACGGTCACTGAAAAGGTCAGGCTTGAGATGGGGACATTGCACTCCACTAGATTTAGCCTTTTCAACTTTATTCTTTTTCCTCCAAACCATCTTAACCTCTTTTGCATTGTCAACCTTTTTGTTTTGCTCTGAAAAATCTGCATGATTGCTTCTACACATTTTTGCAGTATGACCCAAGTTATTGCATTTGTAACAAACAACATTGTAATTCATCTGAGGACATAGGAATTCTTATTAACATTTTTGAAATTATTTCTTGCATTAACCCTACAATTTGCAGCCTTGTGATCAAAACAATTGCATGAAAATCACTATCCATTAAAGAAAGAGTCATTGAACCTGGTTAGATGATTTTGTCTTTGAATGGGAGGTCTCCTGAAAGTGTTATTTCTGTTCTTTGAATGCGAATGCTTCAAGCAATCAGTGCAACTCTTTTGTTGTACTTATTTTTGAGACTTGGAACATTGACCATTTTCAAACCCAACTCCACTCTTGTTCTTAGGAACCTTTTGTGCATTTAAAATCTTTTCAAAGGACATAGAACTTTTCTGATTTATCTTTTCTTCACTCAGCAATGTTGATGTTTTGCTTATGTTTCTAAGAGAAACAACCTCTGCTTCAAGTCTCTCAACGTTCTCTTCTTTCACCTTTAATTGATTTATGATTTCTTCATCTATCTTCTTTCTCTCTTCAATCTATACTTTCAAATCAGCAATCAATTTTTCTGCATTATCAATCTTATTTTTTTTTATCAAACATCTTCTTTTCATCATCCTCAAGTGCTTGAGATAATTTCATTTTTGCATGTCTTTCTTCTTGTAACAACAGCTTCAAATTATGATTTTTCTTTCTTAGCTTCTTGATTTCACTCAAGGTACAAATTAGTTCTCGTTCAAGATTTATTTCAGCTTCTTCATCACATTCTCCATCATATTCTTCATCATATCCTTCATTGTTAAACCCTTCGTCAGAACCACCAATAGTAGTGGACTTTCTGTCATCTCCCTTCTTCCAATTCTCAGAGATTACCTCTTTTTCAGCAGATAGATCAGAAATAGTACTCAGTTTATAGGATGTAAGGGTGCCACGAAGCTCATTAATAGTTAACTTACCAAACTTTTTCATTTCTTTAATCTCTGAAACTTGTGCATTGAAACGCATGGGAAGAGATTTCACAATCTTCTGAACATCTGTACATTCTTCAACCTTCTCTCCAAGGCTTTTGATAGTATTTAAAACTTCATCTACACGCTGGAAATAATCAGCAATGCCTTCATCTTCCAACATGCTGAGATTTTCTATATCACCTTCATACATTCTCCGAAGCTTATTCCAAATCTTCTGAGCAGAGTCACAATGCACTACCTTCACAATTATTGTTTTTGACAAGCCACTTAAGATAGCATTCATGGCTATTGCATTAATCTCAAAAGCTTCCTTTGTAGCCGCATCAGTCGGAGGAGTTGATGGATTGTATATCTAGTTTTTACACTTCTCCAGACATCAAGATTAGGAGACATAATGTAAGTTCTCATACGAATAGTCCAAAAAGCATAGTTAATACCATTAAACATAGGAGCTCCAATCTTCTCAAACGAACCCATGTGTGCAACCAGAATCTATTTCCAAGCTTTTAAGCTCACTTCTAGAGAACCGTGGCTTTGATACCAATTGAAGAGCACACAGGAAATATTGAGAGGGGTAGGGGGGGAGGTGAATCTGTAATGTCCCCATTTCACGACACCTTGTGTCAGTTGGGTTTGTTTTGGGAACATTTACTATTTTAGTAAGTGCTATTTTTAGCAGGGGGCTTGGTATAGTACTCCAGTTAGTGGTGAGCCATCTCGGGCGTCTCAATTTCTCTCCAGCTCAGGGTTTAGGGTGAATTACTTACTATTTTTGGAACTTACTAAAAATAGTAAGTTAATTAGGGTTGACTGAACTTGGCAAGCTAGCCCTGGTCAGTGTAATGTCCCCATTTTTTGCGAGCATCAGAGTTTGGTGGATTTAGCCTATTCTTAGCCCTCGTAGGCTAATATGCATGGTTAGAGGGTCTCTTGATGGAGCTTGGCTCAGTTTCAGATTGTCAGTACTTGATCAGTTGGCTTTCGTTCGGGCTCGTTCGGACACTTCTAGCCTGAGTTGCTATTTTTAGCAGTATTCAGCACTCAGCATGGGACCCCTGCTATTTTTAGCAGTATGGATTGATAGCGTTCAGAATCACTTCCTCAGTCGACAGCTTCAGACGGCTCGTGCATCAGATGAATAATGAGAGAGATATTAATATTTAATTGAATTAATTAAATATTAATTAATTGGAGTTTATAATATAAAGTTATAATATTTTATTATAACTTAAGTGATTTTTGCTGAAGGGGTCGCCATCATTGAAGGGGCCACTTTTAATTATATTTTATAATTAAAAGTGCTTTCAAAAACTATTGAAAAATTAAAAAGAAAAGTTCGAATTTATTTAAATGAAACCTAATTGAGAAAATTCGAACTCTTGAGGAGATATAAGGGTTTCATTGGGTTTTGAGCTCATTATGTTTATGAAATCAATTTTTGATCAAGTCTTCTTCCAGAGAACGAAGCCAAGGGTTTCAGTTGTCTACAGGCATTGGAGAACGAGCCATCTTCAGTGTTGCAGTTCAGAGGCTGTGAAATATCAGCTGATCTATTGCATTCAGAGGGATATCTTCATTCAGAAGTTATCACAGAACGTTCACAGAGTTTTCTTTCAGCTTGCTGCAATAATCAGGTTTTCATCAAAATACTGTTGCTTTTTTAATTGCATGTTATTGGATCTCATTTGTAATCATTCCAAAAGATTAATAAATAGACTGGCATCAGCATTTTCAATAGATTCTATCATTTCCGATGTTGCATTATTTTATATAAATTTATTCAGCACTTTCTTTCAAACAAACGAGAAAAAACAATCAAAGCAGTCAGTTTTCAAAGTTAGCGGAAACAGGGGTTTCTACAGTGGTATCAGAGCCTGAATCCTGCCATTCTGTGTGGGAAATAAATTTTATGAGCGAGAAAAACTTCTGAATATTAAAGTTTCAGTTATATTGGAGTTTTTCCAGATCTGGAGAAATATTTGGGGAAAAGTCTATTTTACAGTCTCTGCCAGATTTAATGGCCTTTGGCCAAATCTGGGAGTAAATCGATTTGCAGATATTTGGAGTCAATAAAATTCCAATTGTTGAGATAAAGATATGACAGATTTAACTTGCCAGAATCATCATATTGCTTGAAAGGTACGGAAGCTGCTTGCAGGAAAATGACGAATTCTGCAAAGTTCAAAAAAGAGACAAACAAAGATGCCAGCGCAGCCCTTGGACATATTGTTGCGATTTCTGAAGAGCTTGTATTAAGTTTGATTTTTTTTAATTGAAATCTCAAGGCATTGAATAATTCATATTCATATTTTGAAGTTCAAGTTGCCGCTATAGAATACATTCATATTCGGGAGCAGCTTAGAAGAGACAAGAAGTCATCGCTGGAGAAGACGTCTTTATGGATGACGTGGAGATTAAAAATTAAACTTCATAATCAATATTATTTTGCAAGAAAACAAACACCTAGGGAGTCCATCGTGGCTTGTCAGGGGTGAATCAAGTCAACAAAAAAATATACAGAAAAAGACGAATTAGTGGAAAACAGGAAGAAGACAAATAATCGAAGGAGTCCAAGAATCGAAGAAATCGTCCTTTGCTGGTAAAGCCCGATTATTTCAAGTTGAAGCCGTATAGTATTTTACTCTGCTGCCAAGAGTAATCAATTGAAGCTTTTATCGGGAGCTTGGACAGATTGACAAAGACAGAAGATTGTTATTCTTCCGGCTTGCGGGAGTAGCTTAGGAGACATATTTGCATTTGAAGGAGCCGCGTCTCTTAAAAGAAAATATCTTGGGAAGATAAACCAAAGCTCTGTCCCGTGAATAATATAAACGATTAAATTAGGCGTTAGGGACAAATTTGCAAGGAAGGGGACAATTCTGAGGAATCAACGCACATCTAAAGGCGTCGCTCATAATTCAGAAAGGACGCGACTTAGCTAGCAATCACCTAGCTTAGTCACCAATTAAGGATCCGTCTGGGAGCTACTTGGATAAAATCACAATCATAATAAGATAAAATCTACTTGGCTAGCATTCGATCTTATAAGTATTCAATTTTTATAAGCAAAGGGACGGGAGCTGCTTGATGCCGTAGTTAAGTTTTTCAATTCTTCACTTAATCTGCCGTCCAGTTCATTATTTGACAACAGAGGAGAAGTGATATTCCTAAAGTGATGTGAAAGTCTATGCCCACGTATACATTGTGATATGCCAGAAAGCTATTCAGGATTGGTCAGACCCGAAGCATAAAATTATAGTAGTATGATCCTGGTGTCTGGGACCAAACTGAAGGTTGTTGGAGCTTTACAAGGCTGGATGTGGCTTCCTTCCAGACTTCCAGAACTCTACACGGAGGCTGTGATTATCTCTATCTCTCTTCAAAATCCAGAGGGAGATCAGCAATTGAATTGATAAGCAGTATAATCAGTTGCATCTGCAGTTCAATATTCAATAAAAATTGGAAGTCTTTACTTTTATGGTCAATTAGCTGCAATTTGAATAAGACTAATATCATATTTGGCTGGGCCTTTCATCTGAGAGTTGTAATCATTGGCAATGTTAATTAAAGGAAGATTAAGTTGTTTACAAACTGTTTGTAAAAATGCCTGAATTCTGTAGCAGCTACTTGATTGAATGCAATTGCATATTGTGGCTTTGAATATCATCAGGGCTACATAGAAAATTAAGCCAGTCTAAATGCACTATAGCATCAATCAAACAAAAATAAAAATAAAAAATAAGAGACCATTTATCAGCTGGGCAGTTTGATTGCCAAGTGTTTGATAATACTCCTAAGAGCTCAAATTGAAGAAATAAAGGTCAAAGTTGCTTCCTGAATGAGCAAACTGATAAAAATTACATCATCACTAGTAAGGGACAGTACAATGAAGGCTTGAAATCAAGTCAGTTGATTGGGTTTTCAGTTTGGCAGCGAAAATGGGCTTCATGAAAATATTGTCCAGCAATAAACAGGCATTGAAAGAACTTGAACAATCCCAATACAAGTTCAATCGACAGTTGCTGCGTTTAGAGCAGATGCTTTCAAAGTTGGGACAGCCTATAGGAGCTATTTCACTACCTACCAGCAAAGTTCCAACACCACAAAACAGAGAAGAGGTAGTGATTAGCATGTTTGAGGAATATAACACTCTTCCTCAACGTGTTAAGAAGAACTGTTCATTCAAGAGTTACATGGAATTGCACCCGAGTCTTTTCCACAAAACTGAGCAAGCAAGGAAGGAGTATCACACTATAGCCCATGAATTGTTTACACACGAATTGGATAGGGAATCTTCACATGTGATTGATACAATTCATCACGAGAATGATGTGGTGTCTTCAAGTTCCGATGAGGTATGCAGAAATTTATATGATGAATTTGATAGACATGCTGATTTGATTCAAGAAGACACTAGGACAACTTTAGTTAATGATTTATCTACATCATCCTTGCAAGAGGTGACTCAAGAAGTTTCTATTATAGAGGCTACTTCTGATTTTCATGACAGCGATGATGAAACTTTGGATGGGCATGCAGTCACTTTGGGAGTGGAAGTGTGCGAAGATACTGTCATACCAGCAACTTCTACCTTATCAGTTGAGCCATCCTTTGAGGTACAAAGTAGCAGTACCTTAGATGTTGAGGTGTGCCTAGATGAAAGCACACATGATGCTGCTTATCATGTAGTGAGTGATGACGAATCAGCCTCATATCATAGTGCATATTGTGAACCGAAAAACTTGTATGGGGGTCATAAGCTACAGAGTTCTCATCATTTGGTTGGGCAACTAAAAGTGAATGACAATATGATTGCCACAACCATTGAGCATTTTGATGTTGCTCGTCAGATGTTGGCTACGTATGGTTGGAGTACTCCTTTGACAGATGAGCACGGTGATAGTGGTTTTTCCCTTGCAGAGATACATGCACTTCGAGAAGCAATTGGAATGATGAAACAAAACTACTTAAAACTACTTGCAGACAGGGATTTTCTTCTCGAGTGGGATTGCATTTGTTATGATGCATTGCAGAGGAAGGAGGAGCAGGTCGATGAGCTCACTCATGAGCTTGAGGTGACTATGGACTCGTTGGAGAATGCTCAGTTGGCCCTTCAAGAATCACAATCACGGTTGGAGGAGCTGCCCATGGAGTTGAGTCTGGCACAGTTTCCACCAGCTGCAGATACAGTACAGTTATATACAGAGGCAGTTGATGAGGATCTTATATCCACGAGTTGTAGTGAGGATGTGGTTACATCTA
>VDFB02293163.1:0-11803 GCA_007258455.2 Sequoia sempervirens | reverse complement strand
CTTGATTGTGAGGGGTTTTATCAAATGTCATTCAGCAAGCAGGACTCAATTTTATCGAAAGTGGAGCTATAAAAGCAATATGCTATATGTGGGAACTATTGTTTTTACTGTTATATTTCTTTTCTCAGATAAATGCAGCTGGGCCAACGATCCTTTTACCTCTAATAGTTTTTGTTTATTTGTTTCGTTTCAGTTTGAAATCATTTCATCTCTAAAAGAGGCGAGAGTTTCGTTTAATATAAAAGCTATGGGCATGTACTGGTGCAATGGCAATTCATACCATCCAATACTGATGTCACAGTTTTTGACATCTCTGCTTCCTGTCCTTCTCTCTATCAATTCTAATAAAAGCCATGGACTTTCTGCACCCGGAATGGCAATTCATACCACCCAATACTCATGTCACAGTTTTTGACATCTCTGCTTCCTGTCCTTCTCTCTATCAATTCTAATAAAAGCCATGGACTTTCTGCACCCGGAATGGTAATTTATACCACCCAATACTGATGTCACAATTTTTGACATCTCTGCTTCCTGTCCTTCTCTCTGTCAATACTTAGTCAATACTGATGTCACAGTTTTGGCATCTCTGCTTCCAGTCCTCTCTATCAATTCTCAGTTTGTTTGAACATAAAAGCGATGGACTTTCTGCACCCTGAATGGCAATTCATATCACCCAATACTGATGTCACAGTTTTTGACATCTCTGCTTCCTGTCCTCCTCTCTATTAAGTCTCAGTCAATACTCGGGTTAATCTATTCCACGTGCCCCAGACCATAACACTGCGATTTCAACTCAGACATATTGTAGGAGTTCTGGTTATTTGCAGCGTCCCTTGAGCAATGGAAGTGGGTCCGATTCGTGAGGTTTTATTGTGGGGGATTTCATGCGTTTGTCTGTACATTAGGTTTGTCTTGGAGCTTATGCTGGGTAAATTCCTGTGAGAGGTTTTAGTTTTCTTTTCCACTACCTATAGACTGCAGGTTTAGAGGATGATTTGTCTGTTTCAGATAATTTTTACTATTCATAAACATCATTCAGTTTAACAATTAAAGGTTAATTTTAGTTAATAAGAAAAGGATAGTCAATGGGTCCTTGATCTATCAGGAATGAAGTCTTACTGAATGCAAAACCCCAAAATCATATGGGATAAGGTCAAAGATCATAAGAGATAAGGTCAAAGAAGTTTCAATCAAAGACTTGTTCAATATTGAATAGTTAAAAGTTATTTGTGAATGATATTAAATCATCTATTAAAAAAATATATTTATCACTCTTTAATGTAGATGTAATGTAAAATTACTATTAACTATTTGACTGTTAAACAAGATACTATTTTTTTAAAAATACTTCCATTCAAACAATATCCAAATAAAAGAAAAAAAAAACCAAAAAAACCAAATATTAACTTAGAAAAAACTTCCTTAGCTTCTACCCAGTTTGTCCACTAAAATTTCAATCCTCCATCCTAATTTGTCATCCGAAAATTTTCCGAAAAGTCCAAAGATTTTAAAGCCAAAGCAAAGAAAAATAGTGCATAAAGTGGAATAATAAATTATATTGCAAGCATAATCAATCCCAGAATAAATTATTTTTGAGGAGCTGCAGTGAAACAAGGTTGTGCCACTCTAATATAGAAGTATTTAAGATATTTATGGTAGTTGATAGATTAAAATTATTTAGTAGTGAGTTGGTATAACATTCTATTTATAATGTTAAATTTGTTTTTAAAGAAATTGGCTAAATCTGATTTTAAACTCTTTCTTATTAGCTATGTAATATTCACATGTTGGGTGGTAAGGCATTAGATGATTGGCAACCATTAAGAGAAGCTGAGATGGGTCACATGCTTAAATCCATCTTTGTTCAGAGCTGCAATAACTAGGCAGTAAATATGCCTGACCTACTCAACATCTACATAGCCAATATTTTTGGCCAAATGATTTTAAACAAGCGAGTTCTCAAGGGCCAAGGGAACAGGGCAAACCAATTCAAGTAGAATGTAGTGGAGCTCATGACTAAAGCAGGGTATTTGAATATAGGTGATTTTATACCCTCTATTACATGGATGGATTTGCATAGGATACAAGGGAGTATGAAGAAGCTAGCAAAATGGTTCGATGATATCCTAAACAAGATGATTGCAGAACACCAGGCCAGCACCAACAAGTGAGCAACTCCATATTTTTTAGACGTGCTTATGTCTAAACAAAAGAATTTTGATGGGAGGAAGTGATTTTTTTTTTATGATAATATCAAGAGTCTTCTTCTGGTAAAATATCTACTTTTGATACAATGCATTAGAAATATTATATATTTTTTTTTTTATTCAAATAAAGATGAAAAATGAAGTATAGAGTTTCAAGCTAAGACAATTGTTTGTTTAGGTAGAAAATATAAAATTACTAAGAATAATAGACTATCATTCAATTTTATTTTAAATAACCCTAACAATGTTCTATGTTCATTTGATTTGTCAAATATTAACTATAGCATAAACATTTTGGATATATAGATAATTTGCCTTTCTAGTTTGTGTGAAATATCCATAAGTATTTTAATATATTGATCTTCTATAGAATGATAATACAAAATAAGTTAATGTGCTGCTATCATTAAATATTCAAAATAGAAGTGTAACTAATTCTATCATTTATATTTCTAATGCTTGTAAAAAGTAATTGATCATTTAAGAAAAGATCTATCAATTCAATTCAAACTATGCAAAGAGGTGAACAAGAAATAAGAAATTTAAACCATGGGTATGAATCATAAGGTCTTATGATTTTTAAATTAAAGTTGAAAGGTTATAATAGAGCACCTTATCTTAGATTGAGGTAACTTTCACTATACTAGATATAAACTTTTTTCCTTTTATAATATTTTTATATATGTTTAAGTTATATTAATGCACTAGTAGATAGTGGGATTAGAATATTGTGTATTATTCTTCATAGTATTTAAAGTAAAAAAGTTAAATTATAATTGATTTTTTTTTTATGTGTTTTGTAGGATTTTTTCACTATAGGAACTAACACATCAAGTAGTGTGATAGAATGGACACTTGCTAAGCTCATCCTAAATCCCAAACTTCTAGCACATGCCAAGGCTGAAATGGATGAAGTTATTTGGTAAAAATAGGCATCTCCAAGTATCAAACATTCCAAAGCTTCCCTACTTAGTGACCATTTGAAAGGAAGGCTTTTGTAAACATCCCTCCACTCCTCTTAGCCTTCCACAAGTTTCTACAGAAGCTTGCCAAGTTGGTGTGATCCAGGGGGTACTTTTTCAATGAAAATTGAAGTGTCCCTAATGCTCTAGAATTTGACACCATTAGAAATAGCTCAGAATCTTGGTTCCAACATAACTTGAATGGGCTCAAATGGAGTCTATATGCCCAAGTTATAGTCGGTCAAACTTCAGGTCAAACTGGTACCTTAGGGCGTCAGAAAAGTGAAAAAATGATTATCTCAGAAATCAACAAAAATTCCATCAAATTGAAGAGTTCGATGAAACACACCCAACAATGTTTGTTTCGTCGAAATCCAAGATCATACACCCAAGTTATACCAAGTCAAAGTTTGCAGGTACTATGGTTGACCAGTTGTACAGACGATGACGTCAACATAACGTCAGCATGCTAACTTGGTAGTTTGTACAGTACAATTGATGATGTTAGCCAATCAAGACATGACATGTGGTAGGTGATGTGGTAGGCCGTACAATCTATATGATGGCATGGTCCAACAACAACGTGACATGTGGCATTTGCATCAATTTAACAGGAGTAGGTGGTGATCTAGTCAACACTATGTTGGAATGATGTGTCGTGGTCGGTGAATGAAACTGTGCCATGTGGCACATCATTTGGGTGCCATGTGGTACCCCATCCTCTCCCATCTTCCGGTGGTTGGAACGATCTACTAAAATTGAATTGGGGGGATTCGATCCCCCCACCTCCCGAGTATCACACAAGGCTCTAATTGCTATGTCGTATAATATGCCCTTAACAAACAACTACCGCCGATTGTTTTTATCGACTTATAGTTTGAAATTAGTTTTACAATAGATGGCAATGGGTTCGACCTCCAAACCACCCCGTGGATAAAATTATATGCCACTGATGCACCATTGTGTGGCTTTAGATATATAAGGGGTGTCGATTGGTTTTGATGAAGGATTAAAACTGAAAACCCTTTATTTTGATAATTTTCCCTCCAAATTTAAAAGAAACAAACCTCCAAATCCTTTTAAAGGATTAAAAGATAACCCCCCTAAACAATAAGAGCCCAAATAAGATAAATTTTAAGGGATCAAATAAACTGAAAGGAGATTTATAGATTTATCTATGTAATTAGAGGATCTTGGGAGATATTGTAAATCATTTGGTTATGAACCAAATTGGGTGAATTTTTTGTATAAAAATGGGTGAAATTGGTAGAGTGAGGCATTCAAAAATAAAGTAGGTGATGACGCTGGGAGAACTACTTGGAAGACTTGAAGCCATTCTTGTATGTCAGAGGAGCGTTATGCCACTGAAATGCTGGAAGGGAATGGTTTTGTTTTGCATTATGCCACCAAAATGTTGGAAGGGAATGGTTTTGTTTTGCAATTGTAATCTTATTCTTGGAGCATAATAGGATTGGTCACTCTATTGGAGAGGGATTCAGACACGTAGTCCACTCAAACGAACTTTTTTATCAATTGCTTTTTTTCTTCTATCTCTTTCTCTCTTTCATTCTATTATCACCTTATTACATGCTATGTTGATTAAGTATTTATGTTATGTTAATTTCATTTATAAAGCTTGAAACAATCATTTTAATCATTAAGCATTCAAATAGCAATTGTCATAGATCCTAAAATAGATCATGGTGGCCACTACATACCTAAGGGAACACGCCTCACACTCAATATTTGGGGTATTGGAAGAGACCCAAAAATATGGGATAACCCCTTGGAATTTAATCCTAATAGGTTTGTGGGTTCCAAAATTGATCCACATGGTAGTGGTTTTCAACTCATACCCTTTGGTGTAGGAAGATGTATTTGTGTTGGCACTAACATTTGAGAAAATAATAGAAAACTGAAACACAACAACAACTTGTATAATAGAACACCAAATTTACGTGGAAAAACCAAGAAGGGAAAAAACATGGTGAGGATTAGCTCATAATATAAAGTAATTGCAACACCAAATATAGTAGGCTTTGTCAGAGGGCTCACTAACTAAAATAAAGAAGGGCTCACAGCCAAAAGCTCACAACCAGATTACAAAAAAGAAGAAAGAATAGTATTACAATGAGAAAGCCATCTCAATGCAATACAAAAGATCGACCACAACATCACCAACACACTCATAGTCTCTCTGAAGATTGTAGACACCTTCTGCTCACAACTTCTAGTAGTCTAACTCATTAAGCTTGTAAGTTGCACTTCACAAATTCACACTTTACAACTCTAGAATTCACATCAAAAAAAATCCACACATAATTCTTTGGATCATCTCATTACTTATTTATACCTTCTTCAACCTTGAAAACATTCTCCAAGGTTGGTTATGAACCTTAACTATGGGTGTTGTCACAATAGTGGTTTACAATTTTTGGGAGATTCTGATTTTTGCTGAAATCACATATTTTTAGAAAATATAGTGATTTAAGCCTTAAAAATATCCATTTAAAGAATTTCAATTGAAGATGGTTTGATCAAACTACCTTAGATCAAACCCCCTTGGATAGAACCTCACTAGTTTTAAACCATACATATAATGGAGTCTCCTTTACACCTATCAAAATGCTAATAAAAAACCACTTTTGATTTACCTTTTGGAGGATCAAATGAATTCATTTAATTTTATTTTTTTGTAAGTATGTAGTCCTTATTATAAGCTTTCCAAAAAGTATAATTTTAAATAAATTTAATTTTATTATTATATTTATTTTTTATTTCTTGTGAATGTAGGTTTTTCACTGAAAAATCAAGCTCTTTGTTCTACATATGTGGAAAAATAACAGATTATCAAAAAAAATATTGAAAAATATGAGTGCACCAGATATTGAAGTCCTTGATCCAACAAAAAAAAAACTTGAATTTTGATGAATACAAATAAAGTTATGCGTTATACAGTCACACTATGTCTGAATTGTAATTGGTTTGACTTTGAAACTTGATTAAAGAAAAAATATTCAATAAGAAACTATCTAACCAAGTGGAAGCACTAGATATCAGAGTTACAAATCTAAATTCAAAAGAATTAGAATTTTTTCCTTAATGAAAAAAAAATTATGCGTTATACGGTGAGAGTCACTTTTTAAAAATGGTGTTTTCTAAAAGAAAATTAATTTTCATGGGAGATGGGAAAAGAAGTACAATATGATTCCAAAATTTTTGAAAAAAATACATTTAGAGTCTATAGACAAAATTTCATGAAACTCTAGTTTGCATCATCTTCAAATTTCTCACGGTTTAGCCGCTATAGTTGCCCGAAAGTGAAGATTTAGTGAAAAAAAATTATTTCAATGTCCAGTTTGGCCAAAACTTGTAAACCACTATTGTGGGATCACCCTCGGGTTCCAACCATATAATTGATTATGAACAATACAAATAGTGTAGATGAAGTGATGGCTCCTTGCTACCAAAGCTCTCTTCCAAGAACATATACAATGTCATTACAAATAAGAAAGAATTGTTTACATACCTGAACCAAGTTTGTAAAATAGATATGAGGGAGCAGGTTGGTCAAAAGTCTTTAAAAATTGTTGGTCTTGTGTCCTCAAGCCAAAGAAAGCTTGCTTCCAATGACTACTCATTTTACAAAGATTTCCAATCAAAAGGAAAATTGAGGAAGTGGTGACTACAATATATGTAGAACCCCTGAAATAGTGAAACATATCTTCTTTGATTACTTCTTTGCAAGGGAAGTCTAGTTTCTATTTTGAAAATTTAGAATATCTAAGATAAACATAATAATATTAGAATTGATAGAATTTTGTTTACAATTCTCTACAAAGATAAAAAAGGACTAATACATTTGTGGATTATCATAGCAATTGATATTTTTTGGTTTATTTGGAAAAAAAAGGAAGATAAATTTTATGATGTTAGGTGGGAACTTACTAAGTCTTGCAAAAGACTCACACTTTCCCATATCGCATTATAGGTTGCACTCACGATCATGGTCTCCAAAGCCAAGTTCCTTAAGTTGATAGAATATGGTACAATCCTAGTAAGCCTCCAAGAAGTGAATTTTGCACAAGGTTAGTAGCATACAAAAAAAAGTGTTCCTCAAAGCTCTGGAGCTCTTCTAGAAAGAATTCAATGCAAAGGTGGAAAACAATGGGTAGGGAGAAGAAGCTCCTATTTGAAATGATAGTAGATTTTTGTGGACATTCGGTTGAGTTTTTGTCAACAAATTCAGGTCACATATTGGTACACCCTCATGGCACTAGTGGTCAGCATGGATATGGACCCCTTGACAACACAGGGAAGTTTTTTTATATCTAGTAATAGAACAACATATTGATGCTTTGTAAATCTCCTTGTGCTAGCTGATTTTGTCCAACAAATTGACAATCTGTAGTTGTATATTTTGATACTCACTAATTGACAGTAGTACTGGCCCCTCTTATATCTCATGTTCAAACTATATTTAATACAAAAAAAAATAGAACTTGCAATTGCATCCATATGCACCCATGCACACACACATATTCTCTAACATATTATCATGCATATAATTTTATATTGGCATAATTCTTGAACCTCTTTTGAATAAAAATACTAATTAATGGCATCTTCTATGATTAAAGAATGAAATGAATTATTTGTTTAATTTATAAAACAAATATTTTTATTTAATTTTATATAGATATTTATTATAAGTTTCATTAATTTTAAAATATATATTAGTAGAAAGTTAAAAGTCTTATTAAAATTAAAATTTAACTATATTTTAGTTTTAATTTGCTCTACTAATTTTTTTGACAACATGAAGAACTACAATACTTAGTAATGATGTGTTGGTATTTATAAGAGAATATTCCCTATATAACTTGAGTCGTTCCTCTATGGGACAACACCATTTGTGGAGTGTAAATAGTGGCATGTAAACTATATTTTTATTATTATATATCACAATTTTCATCTTAACTATGAAAAGGTGAAGGGTCATAGGGAAGCATAAATCTAAAACTCCAATTTAGTTCTTTATCTTTAACAAAAATATGTAACTAGCACTTTCACTGAAAGGAGCTGCAATGTTTATGCCGATTGTATTTTATATTAGTGTGAATCAAAAATTTTAGAATACTATTTTGGATAAAGTATGCTCCAAACTTTGGATATATTGATAATTTTCTCTAGTAGTGTCAGTAAGTAATAAGCATTTTTGATAATAAGCACTAAGTAGGGAAGCTTTGGAATGTTGAATACTTGGAGGCACTTGTCTTTACCAATAACTTCATCCATTTCAGCCTTGGCATGTTTTAGAAGTTTGGGATTTAGGATAAACTCAGCAAGTGCCCATTCTATCATGCTACTTGATGTGTCAATTCCTCCAGTCAACATATCCTACAAAACACATAAAGAAAAATAAATTATAATTTAATTTTGTCACTTTGAAATAATATGAAGAATAATCCACAATATTCCAATCCTACTATCTACTAGTGCACATTAGTATATCTTAAACTAATCTAAAATGATTAAATAGAAAGAAACAATTTTATATAGTATAGTCGCAAGTTACCTTAATATAAGATGAGGTCCCCCAATTATAATCTTTTAGCTTTAATTTAAAAAATCAGAAAACCTTATAATTCCATGTCTATAGTTTAAACTTTTTATTTCTTATTCACTCATTTGCATAGTTTGAAATTAACTAAGAGACTTTTATAATTAGTCAATTATTTTTTTATAAGAATTAGAATACAAATGATAATATTAGTTACTCTTCTATTTGAATATTTAATATTGGCTTGCACCTTAATTTATTTTTATTATCATTTCCTAAAAGATTAATATATTAAAACAGACATTTCACACACTAGTAGAGCAAATTATCAATATATCCAAAATGTTTATGCTATAATTAATGTTTGAAAAATCAAATGAACATAAAATATTGTTAGTCTTATTTGAAAGAAACTTGAATGATAGTTGATCAGACTAATATTCTTAATAATTCAATATTTTCTACATAAACAAATAATTGTCTCATCTTGAAACTCTATACTTCATTTTTCATCTTTATTGAAATAAATAACAAGATATAATATTTCTAATGCATTGTATCAAAAGTAGTTATTTTACCAGAAGAAGACCTTTGATATTATCATTAGACAACCTCTCTTCCTCACCATCAAAATTATTTTGTTTCGACATAAGCACATCAAAGAAATCTAGAGTTGCTCATTTGTTAGTGGTGGCCTAGTGTTCTATAATCATCTTATTTAACATATCATCAAACTGTTTTGCTATATTTTCATACTCCCTTGTATCCTATGCAAATCCATCCATGCATTAGAAGGTATAAAATCACCTATATTAAAATGCCATGTTATAGCCACGAGCTCCACTAAATTGTCCTTGAACTGATTGGCCTCATTCCCTTGACTGTCAAAAACTCGCTTGCTTAAAATCATTTGACCAAAAATGTTGGCTATACAGATGTTGAGTAGGTTTGGCACATTTAATGTCTGGTTATTGCAAATTTGAACAAAAATTGATTTATGCATGTGACTTATCTCAACTTCTCTTACTGGCTGCCAGTCATCTAATGCCTTACCACCCAACATGTGAATGTTTCATAGATGATTAAAAAAGAGTTTAAAGGTTAAACTTAGCCAATTTTTTTCAAAAAAAAATCTAACATTATAAATAGAAAGTTATTACCAACTCACTACTAAATTTTATTTTTATTTTTTTCATTTAAATGTTAAATGCTAGATCTATGAATCAGTGAGGTGACTAAAAAAAACCTCATCTCCAATTTAAACATTTAACAATTACACTCCAATAGAATTCACTATATAGTCTACATAACCAGGAAAGAAAGAGCATGTAGAGGGTGTAATGATAGTAGCAGGATTAGAAACAACTAATGAGCATTTTGGGATGAGTTTTGGATTTGGTTTCTTATTTGAGAGCAAGATTGAATCACAGTCTCAGACACAAGGTTTTTTCCTGAGATCTCCTCTCATGTTGTACAATTCTCTTGTACAACTCCTTACAAACCTAAACTTTAACATATAATATTTTATTAGAATTAATTGGTAAAAATTTCAATATTTTTAATATATATATATAGAAAGATAGGAGGCAGAGATGTCAAAAAGTATGACATCAGTATTGAGTGGTATGAATTGCCATTCAGGGTGCAGAAAGTCCTCAACTTTTATCTTCAAAGAAACTACCCTCTTCTTGTAAAATTATTTTACAACTTACAAACCTAAAATTTAACATAATACTTTATTAGAATTAATTGATAACAAATAAAATATTTTTAATATATATATAAGGATAGGAAGCAAAGATGTGAAAAACTATGACATCAATATTGGGTGGTATGAATTGTCATTCAAGATGCAGAAATTCCATGGCTTCTATCTTCAAAGAAACTCTCCTCTCTTCTTGTACAATTCTCTTACAACTCCTTACAAACCTGAAATTTAACATAATATATATATATATATATATATATATATATATATATATATATATATATATATATATATATATATATATATATATATATATATATATATATATATATAAAGGATAGAGGTAAGGATGTCAAAAGCTGTGACATCAGGTGTTAGTTGGTATGTAGTTGCCATTCAGGTGCTGAGAGATCCATCGCTTTTATCTTCAAACAAACTCTCATCTCTTCTTGTACAATTCTCTTACAACTCCTTACAACCCTGAGTTTTAACATAATATTTTATTTGAATTAATTGATAACAATTTAAAGATTTTCAATATATATATACAACTTTTGTTGATACTATAGAGAAGAGGGATTTGATACTCATGAGTCTCTTTATGTTGAAGAGAATCCAAGGGGTGAACTTCCCTAAACTACCTCAAGGAACATAGTAAGAGTACACCATAGAGGTTTTCTAGATAGACTGGCAGGATCTTCGCCAAAGGACAGAAATGCAGAACAAGGATGATAGCATGACACACTAGAGTCCCAAAGGCACACTAGAGTCTTGTATGAATCAAGAACTGAGTTTACCACAAAAAACTAAATTGATACTAACAATCAAATTGCTAAGAACTCTTAAGAATGGAAGAAAGGTAAGAAAATTTAACAGGAATGAAATAAATTAAGATAAACCAAGTGAAATATAGATGATAAAGTGAAATAATAAGGGATAGAAACTACTCACAACAACCCAATTAATGAAGCCTTCAACACATGAATATCTTTAGTCCCTACATACATCAGATCTTGAGAAAAGTTTGGGGTTGTATAGGGGATTTCCTCCATCAAACCCTCATTTTGATGTTTCCACCTCCATAGATAGCCAAATAGATAGAGAAAGTGAATAAATAAAGAAAACATGAAGTGATAAAAGCAATCCTCACTCAAGGAGGAGAACTTGTATCATGATATAGGGATGTAATAGATAGGGGATGTGAGGAATCCTAAAATGCTCACAACCACAACATAAGAGAGATATCAACTGTAAGGCTTAGGGAAGCTAAAGAGAGAGATAGTTGTGAGAGCCAAGAGAGTTGTAAAGGGCACTATGAGAACACAAGAGTGAACATTATTTTAGTGAGTTGTGAAAGCAA
>VDFB02293162.1:0-15283 GCA_007258455.2 Sequoia sempervirens | reverse complement strand
ATTAGGTAGGTATTAAAGAAACAACTAATAATGAGTGACATCCAAAGCTTTATTTGGATGTAGTATCTGATTCGTTTGAATGGGAAGTTATGTTACTTGAGAATTACAATGCTTGGATTCCTATAAATGAGAGTGTTTAACGTTCTGTTTGTAGGAAAATACTGAGTACTGGAACAAAATGCAAGCAAATTCTTTATAGTTTAGTTCAAAGGGGGTAAATAATGATTTGTAATAGAGCCACTTATTCAAAGAACAATTAGGATGTAGCCAAAGTTAGGATTTGTACTTGTTTATCCGCCTCTTTTTGCAAGCCATCATCTGTGTTGCATTTGTGATTCATGTTTAGAGTCATTAAGCAAAGAATCTGTATGTGAGTTTTGTTTAAATGAATTCCACCTCCTTTTGAGCTTCATGGATTTCAGTTTGTCCTTTACATGCTATGGAGATGTGTTTTAACTTTTACTTGCTCGCTTTAAACAGATTGTGCTATATGGTCATTTTCCAATATGTTGTTGCAGGTGGTTTAGGTATGAAATCTTCCTACTTTTCTATCTTTAATACTGCTGTATGTGTACCCAAGAATTGGTTGAATTGGATTAAGTATGAAAATCTGCCTTTTGATGGCCAAGCTTGTTCTATATCTAAGGCTCCATTAACTTTCCTCTAACACACAAAATTAATAGTTTCTACTAATTTTGTTGACATCAAGTCCTAGAAATGTACCTCTTAGTATAGGACCGATTCTCAAGTAGCTTTACTCAAATTTAAATTTTCTGTGAATGAGAAAATTAATAGCTTCTTGGTAAATTTGCTGATATCTTAGGTTTAAAATTAGTTTAGGAATCGTTTTTGCATACCTTGTTTTCTTTCATTTGTTATGAATATTTGATCACCTTAAATTGCTCACTTTGACTTATTATTTGTACAAAGATGAATTTGCTACAAAATTATTATACTCAATCATTTGGTTAATCAACTCTAATCTAAAAACTAAAAATATCCCAATTAATTATAAAATTGATACCCAAGTATAGAAGTGTTGACAAGGGAAGTTTGGTCAAAGGTTTGTGTATTAAGATGGGATAGTAGAAACAATAGGAAAGATGGATAGTAGAACAATAGGGATCCCAAAGGACAAATTAACGCATTGGAATAAAAGAAAATTGAGAGAGTAAAATATGATTAGAGAGGATTTAATTAAAACAACTAAGATTATAATGAGTAAAAGAAACTAAGTGATAAAATAATTCAATTAAAACCACCAACTATACCTAGCTCTTAAAGGCTGGCATATTCCCTTGTCGCATTTTCCAAGGGTATGAGATGCTGGAAATTATTGATGCCAAATATAAATGATAGTTATCTTATCATACTATGATGACACTAATAAGTCTTCACATCTAGTTATAAATATATATTAAATCTATGAACATTGGCCACTCAACAAGTAGACTCAATTAAGGCTTCTATTGGCAAAGACTTCTCACTAAAGCTTAGTTCCATTGTCACCCCATTGCATACCATTTTATTACCGTAACCAATTCGCATACCATACTCCAACAAAATTCACAAAGGTAAGTCAATCATTAAAGCACGAAAACAAGAGGTAATAAACTATCAAATCTTAGGTAATAATACCACGCATAATAGCTTACCTACCAAAATTAAATTAAGGAAATTTAGAAGCTTCTATTACTGACACCTTGAAATTCACTAGATTGGATTTATTAAATTAAATGATGACTAATTATAAAACTACAACAACCTCATCAATACTTCAACTAGAATGCATGATGACAAAAGGTATAATAGCTTATAGAATTAGTATATAAAAAAAAAAAAAAAAAAAAAATTACCTTCTCCCTATGGCATTAGAGCTCTAATTGGTTCTTAAACCCCACACCATAACCTACATCCCTCAATATTGATCTCAATATCTAGGTCATATAGAAATAATTAATGATTTAGGAAGTTGGTAAGAAACGATTCCATCTCTCTAGATACATTCAAGGGAATTCTTGTGATTTTTTTTAAAACATTGCTATGACCAATGGATGTCCTACAAATCATATCAATTTCATTCCATATTATCATAGAAAAATCCCTACATTTGTATTAACAATAAAACTTGTTTATGTTTTGATGTTATATGTTCAAGTTCATGTAGTCTAAGGCTAAACAACAAGGAAAAATATTGTATTTAGAGAATCTTTTTGTGGGATAAAGATTAGTAGAGCCCTTTTATATTGAAAATCAAATAGCCCCCACCTTTTGACTATTATTTTTACATAGAAGTTTATAAATAAAACAAATAAACAAAAACATTTTAGAGGACTTGTCTCCCAACAACAACCCTTCAACATAATTTTTGTAATCAATCTAAGTTGTTGAGATAAGTCAAGCCATGACATCTAGCAAATTCAAGCAGCAATGTCTCATCCCTCAATACACATCACATATCCCCATGCAAACAAATCAAGTTTAAAATGAGAGCAAGATATATCTAAAAGAAATTATATTAAGACATGATAAGAGCATGCCTTAGAATTTTAAGTATTGTTTGATAAACTACATGGAAACCGGCATCAAAAGTAGTTAACATATGGAAATACTATAGAACAATAACTAAAAATGAATATTACTAGATAATATGGCTAGCAATAGCAAGACCAACATATCTCATGATCTTGGCATACTATGAGACTTCAATTTCGAACAAAAAAAAAATTAAAAACCTCTCCAACTACATGCATGTGAAAGCTTATTGTCAAAAAACTAAAAAAAGAGGAAAAACCCATTTGACAAATGTCCGTGCCCTATTTCAAGGCCTCTATACATGAGAAATGCCCACCATGTATCCTTAATGATCTTAAATGCTAGTCAATTGCACAAATATGTGCTCTACTACAACAAACAAACAAAAACCTTAAGTGGCCTGTTCAATATTTCTCTCACCCTCTTCTTCATTAAACAACATTTTTTTCTACATTTTCCACCATCCAACTAGAAATTGGGACTTTCTTTTCAAAAAATATCCCTTCCATACACAATGACTAAGAAAAAAAAAAAATAAAATGAAAAGATAAATTAAGTAGAGATTAATAAACTTTGTAACATTTGAAAAACATTCTTACATCTTTAAATTTATATTTATAATACAAATCAACTAAAAGAAAAAGAATACCTTAGATAAATCTCTTTAATCAACCTAAAACATGTAAAAAGGATTCCTTACAATCACCATCAAGCAAATAATATTCCCTATGAAAAATGATTAGACCAACATTCTTATATCTTTAAATTTATTTTTATAATACGGATCAACTTAAAAGAAAAAGAATAATTAGATAAATCTCTTTAATCAACCTAAAATATGTAAAAGGGATTCCCTTACAACCACCATCAAGTAACTAATATTCGCTATGATTATGTAAAATTTGAAAAAACATTCTTACATCTTTAAATTTATATTTATTATACAGATCAACTAAAAGAAAAAGAATAATTAGATAAATCTCTTTAATCAGCCTAAAATATATAAAAGGGATTCCTTACAAACAATATCGAGCAAATAATATTCCCTAGGAACGATGATTAGACCTTAATCCCCCAAAAACAAAGA
The DNA here is from genome assembly GCA_007258455.2 of Sequoia sempervirens. Classification (NCBI taxonomy): domain Eukaryota; kingdom Viridiplantae; phylum Streptophyta; class Pinopsida; order Cupressales; family Cupressaceae; genus Sequoia; species Sequoia sempervirens. The sequence continues at coordinate 11,661 of VDFB02293162.1, read as the reverse complement.
TGATTAGACCTTAATTCCCCAAATGCAAAGATGACTAGACCTTAACCCCCAAAAGCAAAGTTCGTAGGCCCCCACTTGCGAAAGGAATCTCCCTCCCATACGATCACCCCCTTAGCAAGCTTCGTAAACGCTCAATTTAAATTCCCTCCTTGTTCCACACATTTTATAGGTTTTAAGCCAATGGAGTCCCTACACCTCTGCTATACCCCAGGGAGCTCCTTCCTTTCTTCTTCCCTTCCTCACCGGGTCGGGCCTCCCCATTTGACCATATAAAACACCCTGGCCATACTCTTTGTGCAAACACCTCACCCACCCCAAAATTAAGCTGCAAAGATTGGACCACCACCACCCACCAAGTCATACCGCCATGTGTCCGTAGCAGGTGGGCATTACTCGATTGTTGAAACACACCGGAAAAAGGAAAAAGAGAAGATATATTTCCAGTAGCATGGGATTCGTTGCCGCTAATTCTAAGGACAAGGGAGATCCGGGAAAGTCTCTTCCTAATGGAGAGAAGACAGCCTACTTCATAGATTATGTTGCCTGATTGTCCCGCATGTAGCAACTCTAGAGAGGGCTTTACCGGTGGAACTTGTCCTGGGGAACCCCTCATGAATTAAACCTTGAGTCTCGCATAACGGAATTATATATCAAATATATTTTATCTCTTGGTCTCGCCCCATTGATGCTTCTTTACATCCAGTTGAATTGGATACGTGATGGATATAATTTTAATACTTTGTTATGTCTCCCTGGATTTGAACGTAAGCTCCTTCCTGTAGATATCGGTAGTTTTTAAGCCCAGGACAAAGCTAGACATCAATCTGGTCTATTGTTCATACAGAATAAAGTAATTTCCTGGTTTTACATTGGGATTTCTTTTTCTCAGAAGCTAGATCTGATCTGAATTAATGATTTAATTTACAGTTCAAATAAAATGCCGTGTGCAATATTGTCATAGAGTTTAGTGGCATATTTTCATTAATTTAATTTGTACCGCTTTTTCTCTTCAAAATTTTGGAATTGTGGACCCCTTCATATGTCCATTTATGTTACTTGTGATGGTAACATTTGGAAACTAAGGCGTGAAGTTGACTGAACCTCCATATCTCAATAGCATCGATTGGGATAGATGGCATGTGTTTTGGGTAGATGAGAGAGTGGTAGCTAAAGATCATCCAGATAGCAATTACAAGTTAGCATATGATTATTTCCTTTCAAAGGTACACCATCTTCCAGATTTCTTATGAAAGAAAATTACTATATGAATGTTTGTCAACAATCTAAAATACACGCTCATGACATGCTTTTTATTGTTCATGGGCTTGGAGTGGCAAACACAAGATTTGGTAAGCTGGAACCGAGGCCCTGCCCATGTAATATTTGGTTGAACCTTTGTACCTAATTAACTATGTATTCGTAGATAATTCGGGCACCAATATTGTAATAGGTCTTTATTATCACTAATGATTCTATATTCCATTTTTTTTCCTTACTATTGTACACTGTATTCTCCTATAGCAGTTCTTTGAGATATAATTTTGCATCCTTTTTTTATGCATAAAATCGTATGCACATATTTTACATGCTTTAATTGACTTTGTAACTTCTTATTTCGGCTAATCGATTTCAAAGCCAGCTTGTTCCAGTCATGTTTATTCTATTAATGACTCCCTTTCTCTGGGCAGAGGTCGCAGCCGGGAAGATTATGAAACCTGGTTTGAGGCAACTTGTAGCATAGGGTTGTAGATGTGTCAAAAGATACCAAGCCCCCAAATTTGGATCCTTTATTCTTTGGGAATAGGTCCCGATGGTCACATTGCATCCCTATTCCCTCGTCATCCTCTTCTTAATGAAAAGGAGAAATGGGTCACTTCCATAATTGACTCTCCAAAACCACCTCCAGAGAGAATAACATTCACTTTGCCTGTAATTAACTCAGCCGCAAATGTTGTAGTGGTTGTGACTGGAGCTGATAAAGCAGATGCACTTAAGAGAGTGTTTAGTGATGAGCAGCATGACGAGTTGTTACCGCCTGATAAGCTCCCATGGATAAAAACCAACATGGATCACTGGAGCAAGAGGCAAATGAAGATTGTCAACTCAATATTTTCATGTTCAAGACCAATCAATCGCCGGTTGTCAATATTGTGGTCCATGTATTTTCTTCCCCTCAAGCTTTTCCCCTGTTAAGATGGAAAGAATAGGTGTTTATAGATAAGGAGAGACCATTAGGTAGGTATTAAAGAAACAACTAATAATGAGTGGCATCCAAAGCTTTATTTGGATGTAGTATCTGATTCGTTTGAATGGGAAGTTATGTTACTTGAGAATTACAATGCTTGGATTCCTATAAATGAGAGTGTTTAACGTTCTGTTCGTAGGAAAATACTGAGTACTGGAACAAAATGCAAGCAAATTCTTTATAGTTTAGTTCAAAGGGGGTAAATAATGATTTGTAATAGAGCCACTTATTCAAAGAACAATTAGGATGTAGCCAAAGTTAGGATTTGTACTTGTTTATCCGCCTCTTTTTGCAAGCCATCATCTGTGGTTATGCTTTGTGATTCATAAGCCAGAGTCATTGGCAAAGAATCTGTATGTGAGTTTTGTTTAAATGAATTCCACCCTCCTTGAGCTTCATGGGATTTCTCAGTAAAGGCTTGTCCTTTACATGCTAAGTGGAGATGTGTTTTTAATCCCTTTACTTGCTCAATTTAAACAGACAGCGTATCTCGGGTCATTTTCCAATATGTTGTTGTAGGTGGTCTAGGTATGAAATCTTCCTACTTTTGTATCTTTAATACTGCTGTATGTGTACCCAAGAATTGGTTGAATTGGATTAAGTATGAAAATCTTCCTTTTGATGGCCAAGCTTTGTTCTATATCTAAGGTCGATTAAACTTTCCCTCGGAATACACAAAATTAGTATAGTTTCTACTAATTTTGTCGGCTAATCTAAGTCCTAGAATGTACCCCTTTAGTGTGGACTGACTGCCAGTTTTAATTAAATTTAAATTTCCCCAATGAGAAAAAATGAATAGCTTCTTGGTAAAATTCACGACAATCTTAGGGTTTAAAAAATTAGTTTAGGGAATCGCTTTTGCATACCTTGTTTCTTTCATTTGTTATGAATATTGATCACCTTTTAAATTGCTCACTTTGACTTATTATTTGTACAAAAGATGAATTTGCTACAAATTATTATACTAACTATTTGGTTAACTCCATCCCAATCTAAAAACTAAAAATATCCTAATTAATTATAAAATTGATACCCAAGTATAGAAGTGTTGACAAGGGAAGTTTGGTCAAAGGTTTATGTATTAAGATGGATAGTAGAACAATAGGGAAAGATGGATAGTAGAACAATAGGGATTCCAAAGGACAACAGTCTAATTCATTGGAATAAAAGAAAATTGAGAGAGTAAAATATGATTAGAGAGATTTAATTAAAACAATCTAAGATTATAATGAGTAAAAGAAAATTGGTGATAAAATAATTCAATTAAAACCACCAACTATACTAGTTTGTATATGGCATATTCCTTGTCGTATTTTCCAAGGGTATGAGATGCTAAAATTATTGATGCCAACATAAATGATAGTTATCTTATCATACTATGATGACACTAATAAGTCTTCACATCTAGTTATAAATATATATTAAGCTCCATGAACATTATTACTCATTGGTGACTAATTAAGGTTTAGTTATAAAGACTTTCAATTAAAGTTTAGTTCCATTGTCACCCCATTGCATACCATTTATTACCAGAACCAATCTGCATATGGAATTTATGCTTCCAACAAAATCAATAAAAGGTAAGCTCAATCACATTAAAGCACGAGGCAACAAGAGGTAATAAAACTATCACCTTAGGTAATAATTACGCATAATAGCTTACTCAATACAAAATTAAATTAAGAATTTAGAAGTTTATTACGTATCACCTTTGAACACTAGATTGGATTTATTAAATTAAATGATGACTAATTATAAAACTACAACAACCTCATCAATACTTCAACTAGAATGCATGATGACACAAGGTATAATAGCTTATAGAATTAGTATATAGAATAGAAAAAAAAAAAAAATTACCTTCTCCCTATGGCATTAGAGCTCTAATATTCTAAACCCCACACCATAACCTACATCCTCAATATTGATCTTGACATCTAGGTCATATAGAAATAATTAATGATTTAGGAAGTTGCAAGAAACGTATTCCATCTCTCTAGATACATTCAAAAGTGGGAATTCTTGTGATTTTTTTTTAAAACATTGTTGGCATCAAATGGATGTCTCACAAATCATATCAATCATTCCATATTATCATAGAAAAATCACATTTGTGGCTAACAATAAAAACTTGTTTATGTTTTTGATGTTATATGTTCAAGTTCATGTAGTTCAAGGCTAGAACAAGGAAAACATTATATTTAGAGAATCTTTGTGATGTAAAAGATTAGTAGAGCCCTTTTTATATTGAAAAATCAAATAGCCCCTCAATTTTGAATTATTATTTTTTACATAGAAGTTTATAAATAAACAAATAAACAAAAACATTTTAGAGGACTTGTTCCCTCCCAACAACAACCCTTCAACATAATTTTTGCAATCAATCTAAGTTGTTGAGACAAGCTCAAGCCATGACATCTAGCAAATTCAAGTTGCTAATGTCTCATCCCTCGAATACAATATCATTAAGGTCCACATGCACAAACAAATCAAGTTTAAAATGGAGAGCAAGATATACTCCAAAAGAAATTATACAAGACATGATATGAGCATGCCTTAGAATTTTAAGTATTGTTTGATAACTACATGGAAACTGAGCACGGGAAAGTAGTTAACATATGGAAATACTATAGAACAATAACTAAAAATGAATATTACTAGATAATATGGCTAGCAATAGCAAGACCAACATATCTCATGATCTTGGCATACTATGAGACTTCAATTTCGAACAAAAAAAAAAATTAAAAACCTCTCCAACTACATGCATGTGAAAGCTTATTGTCAAAAAACTAAAAAAAGAGGAAAAACCCATTTGACAAATGTCCGTGCCCTATTTCAAGGCCTCTATACATGAGAAATGCCCACCATGTATCCTTAATGATCTTAAATGCTAGTCAATTGCACAAATATGTGCTCTACTACAACAAACAAACAAAAACCTTAAGTGGCCAGTTCAATATTTCTCTCACCCTCTTCTTCATTAAACAACATTTTTTTCTACATTTTCCACCATCCAACTAGAAATTGGGACTTTCTTTTCAAAAAATATCCCTTCCATACAATACTAAGAAAATAAAAATAAAATGAAAAGATAAATATGAAAGAGATTAATAAACTGTAACATTTGAAAAAACATTCTTACATCTTTAAATTTATATTTATAATACAATCAACTAAAAGAAAAAGAATAATTAGATAAATCTCTTTAATCAACCTAAAATATGTAAAAGGGATTCCTTACAACCACTATCAAGCAAATAATATTCCCTATGAAAAATGATTAGACCAACATTCTTATATCTTTAAATTTATTTTTATAATACGGATCAACTTAAAAGAAAAAGAATAATTAGATAAATCTCTTTAATCAACCTAAAATATGTAAAAGGGATTCCCTTACAACCACCATCAAGTAACTAATATTCGCTATGATTATGTAAAATTTGAAAAAACATTCTTACATCTTTAAATTTATATTTATTATACAGATCAACTAAAAGAAAAAGAATAATTAGATAAATCTCTTTAATCAGCCTAAAATATATAAAAGGGATTCCTTACAAACAATATCGAGCAAATAATATTCCCTAGGAACGATGATTAGACCTTAATCCCCCAAAAACAAAGATGATTAGACCTTAATTCCCCAAATGCAAAGATGACTAGACCTTAACCCCCAAAAGCAAAGTTCGTAGGCCCCCACTTGCGAAAGGAATCTCCCTCCCATACGATCACCCCCTTAGCAAGCTTCGTAAACGCTCAATTTAAATTCTCCCCAGCCCACAATATTTTATAGGTTTTTGGCGCCAATGGAGTCCTTACACCTCTGTTATACCCGAGGGAGTCTTTCTTCTTCCCCTTCCCTTCACGTGGGTCAGTCTCATTTGACCATAAAACACCTGTCATACTCTTGTGCAAACACCTCACCCACCTCAAAATTGTTGCAGCATTGGAACGCCTACCCACCAAGTCATACCAGTTACAGGTCCAGTGTGGGCATTACTCGATTGTTGAAACACACTGTGAAAAAGGAAAAAGAGAAGATATTTGCAAGCATGGGGGATTCTGTTGCTGCGACTCCTAAGGACAAGGGAGATCTGAAAGTCTTTCCTAATGGAGAAGAGCTAGCAGTCGGCCTTGCAGATTATGTTGCTGGATTGTCCCAGACAGTAAGCACCGAGAGAGGGGCTTTTACTGTGGTCTTGTCCGGGGGAACCCTCATGAATGAACTCAGGTGAGTTCCTGCATAACGGGAATTATATATATCAAATATATTTTATCTCTTGGTCTCGTCCCATTGGATGCTTCAGACATCCAGTGAATTGGATACAGTATTTGATATAATTTTAATACTTTGTTATGTCTCCCTGGATTTGAACGTAAGCTCCTTCCGGTAGCTATCAGTAGTTTTTAAGCCCAGGACAAAGCCAGACACCAATCTGGTCTATTGTTCATACAGAATTAAGTAATTTCCTGGTTTTACATTGGGATTTCTTTTTCTTTTTCTGTAGCTAGATCTGATCTGAATTAATGATTTAATTAGCGTGTTCAAATAAAAATGCCATTATGTGCAATATTGTCATAGAGTTTAGTGGCATATTTTCATTAATTTAATTTGTACGTTTTTCTCTTCAAAATTTTGGAATTGTGACCCTTCATATGTCCATTTATGTTAACATTTGTGATGGTAACATTTGAACCAAGGGCAGGAAGTTGACTGAACCTCCATATCTCGATAGCATTGATTGGGGTCGATGGCATGTGTTTTGGGTAGATGAGAGAGTGGTAGCAAAAGATAATCCAGAGAGCAATTACAAGTTAGCATATGATTATTTCCTTTCAAAGGTACACCATCTTCTAGATTCCTTATGAAATAAAATTACTATATGAATGTTTGTTGAACAATCTAAAATACACGTTCTCATGACATGCTTTTATTGTTCATGGGCTTGAGTGGCAACACAAGATTTGTAAGCTGAACTGGAGGCCTGTCTGAAGTGTATTTGTTGAGTAACCTTTGTACCTAATTAACTATGTATTCAGAGATAATTCAAGCACCAATATTGTAATAGGTCTTTATTATCACTAATGATTCTATATTCCATTTTTGTTCCTTACTATTGTACACTGTATTCTCCTATAGCAGTTCTTTGAGATATAATTTTGCATCCTTTTTTTATGCATAAAATCGTATGCACATATTTTACATGCTTTAATTGACTTTGTAACTTCTTATTTGCCACTGATTTCAGGTGCCAGTTGTTCCAGGTCATGTTTATTCTATTAATGACTCCCTTTCTGCAGAGGCTGCAGCGGAAGATTATGAAACTGGTTTGAGGCAACTTGTGAAGACAGGGGTTGTAGATGTGTCAAAAGATACCGGCTTCCCCAAATTTGACCTTATTCTTTTGGGAATAGGTCCCGATGGTCACATTGCATCCCTATTCCCTCGTCATCCTCTTCTTAATGAAAAGGAGAAATGGGTCACTTCCATAATTGACTCTCCAAAACCACCTCCAGAGAGAATAACATTCACTTTGCCTGTAATTAACTCAGCTGCAAATGTTGCAGTGGTTGTGACTGGAGCTGATAAAGCAGATGCACTTAAGAGAGTGTTTAGTGATGAGCAGCATGACGAGTTGTTACCAGTTCAGATGCTTTCTCCCAAGGATAAAAAACCAACATGGATCACTGATAAAGAGGCAGCTGCAAAGATTGTCAACTGAATACTTTCATGTTCAAGACCACTGAATCAAGCTGGTTGTCAATATTGTGGTCCATGTATTTTCTTCCCCTCAAGCTTTTCCCCTGTTAAGATGGAAAGAATAGGTGTTTATAGATAAGGAGAGACCATTAGGTAGGTATTAAAGAAACAACTAATAATGAGTGGCATCCAAAGCTTTATTTGGATGTAGTATCTGATTCGTTTGAATGGGAAGTTATGTTACTTGAGAATTACAATGCTTGGATTCCTATAAATGAGAGTGTTTAACGTTCTGTTCGTAGGAAAATACTGAGTACTGGAACAAAATGCAAGCAAATTCTTTATAGTTTAGTTCAAAGGGGGTAAATAATGATTTGTAATAGAGCCACTTATTCAAAGAACAATTAGGATGTAGCCAAAGTTAGGATTTGTACTTGTTTATCCGCCTCTTTTTGCAAGCCATCATCTGTGTTGCGTTTGTGATTCATGTTTAGAGTCATTAAGCAAAAAATATGTATGTGAGTTTTGTTTAAATGAATTCCACCTCCTTTTGAGCTTCATGGATTTCAGTTTGTCCTTTACATGCTATGGAGATGTGTTTTAACTTTTACTTGCTCACTTTAAACAGATTGTGCTATCTGGTCATTTTCCAATATGTTGTTGCAGGTGGTTTAGGTATGAAATCTTCCTACTTTTCTATATTTAATACTGCTGTATGTGTACCCAAGAATTGGTTGAATTGGATTAAGTATGAAAATCTGCCTTTTGATGGCCAAGCTTGTTCTATATCTAAGGCTGATTAAACTTTCCCTGAACACACAAAATTAATAGTTTCTTACTAATTTTGCTGACATCAGAAGTCCTAGAATGTACCTCTTTAGTAGGACTGGATTCTGCTAGCTTCTTAATTAAATTTAAATTTTCTCCCAATGAGAAAATGAATAGCTTCTTGGTAAATTCGCTGATACCTTAGGTTTAAAATTAGTTTAGGAATCGTTTTTGCATACCTTGTTTTCTTTCATTTGTTATGAATATTTGATCACCTTAAATTGCTCACTTTGACTTATTATTTGTACAAAAGATGAATTTGCCACAAATTATTATACTAATCATTTGGTTAACTGATCCTAATCTAAAAAACTAAAAATATCCTAATTAATTATAAAATTGATACCCAAGTATAGAAGTGTTGACAAGGGAAGTTTGGTCAAAGGTTTATGTATTAAGATGGATAGTAGAACAATAGGGAAAGATGGATAGTAGAACAATAGGGATTCCAAAGGACAACAGTCTAATTCATTGGAATAAAAGAAAATTGAAAGAGTAAAATATGATTAGAGAGATTTAATTAAAACAATCTAAGATTATAATGAATAAAAGAAAATTGGTGATAAAATAATTCAGTTAAAACCACCAACTATACTAGTTTGTATATGGCATATTCCTTATCGTATTTTCCAAGGGTATGAGATGCTAAAATTATTGATGCCAACATAAATGATAGTTATTTTATCATACTATGATGACACTAATAAGTCTTCACATCTAGTTATAAATATATATTAAGCTCCATGAACATTATTACTCATTGGTGAATAATTAAGGTTTAGTTATAAAGACTTTCAATTAAAGTTTAGTTCCATTGTCACCCATTGCATACCATTTATTACTAGTATTACCAGAACCAATCTGCATATGGAACTTATGCTTCCAACAAAATCAATAAAAGGTAAGCTCAATCACATTAAAGCACGAGGCAACAAGCGGTAATAAAACTATCACCTTAGGTAATAATTATGCATAATAGCTTACTCAATACAAAAAATAAATGCTAACTTGTAGTTTATTAATGCATCACCTTGAACACTGGGGATTGGATTTATTAAATTAAATGATGACTAATTATAAAACTACAACAACCTCACTGAATACTTCAACTAGAATGCACATTAGACACAAGGTACAGCTTATAGAATTAGTATATAGAATAGAAAAAAAAAAAATTACCTTCTCCCTATGGCATTAGAGCTCTAATATTCTAAACCCCACACCATAACCTACATCCTCAATATTGATCTTGACATCTAGGTCATATAGAAATAATTAATGATTTAGGAAGGTGTTGTTCCATTCCATCTCTAGATACATTCAAAAGTGGAATTTTGGTAGATTTTTAAAACATTGTTACAATTTCAAATGGATGTCTCCACAAATCATACTGGAATCATTCCATATTATCATAGAAAAATCACATTTGTGGCTAACAATAAAACTTGTTTGTTTTGATGTTATATGTTCAAGCTCATGTAGTTCAAGGCTAAAACAAGGGAAATATTATATTTAGAGCATCTTTATGATGTAAAAGATTAGTAGAGTGATTTTTATCTTGAAAAATCAAATAGCCCCTCAATTTTGAATTATTATTTTACATAGAAGTTTAGAAATAAACAAATAAACAAAAACATTTTAGAGGACTTATTCCCTTACAACAACCTATCAACATAATTTTTGCAATCAATCTAAGTTGTTGAGACAAGCTCAAGCCATGACATCTAGCAAACTCAAGTTGCTAATGTCCCGTCCCTTGAATACAATATCATTAAGGTCCACATACACAAACAAATAAAGTTTAAAATGGAGAGCAAGATATACTCCAAAAGAAATTATACAAGACATGATATGAGCATGCCTTAGATTTTTAAGAATTGTTTGATAACTACATGGAAACTAAGCACCACAAAGTAGTAACATATGGAAATAATATAGAACAATAACTACAAATGAATATTACCAGATAATATGGCTGGCAATAGCAAAACCAACATATCTCATGATCTTGGCATACTCTGAGACTAGATTTCAATTTAGAACAAAAACAAAATTAAAAACCTCTCCAACTACATGCATGTGAAAGCTTATTGTCAAAAAACTAAAAAAAGAGGAAAAACCCATTTGACAAATGTCCGTGCCCTATTTCAAGGCCTCTATACATGAGAAATGCCCACCATGTATCCTTAATGATCTTAAATGCTAGTCAATTGCACAAATATGTGCTCTACTACAACAAACAAACAAAAACCTTAAGTGGCCAGTTCAATATTTCTCTCACCCTCTTCTTCATTAAACAACATTTTTTTCTACATTTTCCACCATCCAACTAGAAATTGGGACTTTCTTTTAAAAAAATATCCCTTCCATACACAATGACTAAGAAAAAAAAAATAAAAATGAAAAGATAAATTGCGAGAGATTAATAAACTTGTAACATTTGAAAAAACATTCTTACATCTTTAAATTTATATTTATAATACAAATCAACTAAAAGAAAAAGAATAATTAGATAAATCTCTTTAATCAACCTAAAACATGTAAAAAGGATTCCTTACAATCACCATCAAGCAAATAATATTCCCTATGAAAAATGATTAGACCAACATTCTTATATCTTTAAATTTATTTTTATAATACGGATCAACTTAAAAGAAAAAGAATAATTAGATAAATCTCTTTAATCAACCTAAAATATGTAAAAGGGATTCCCTTACAACCACCATCAAGTAACTAATATTCGCTATGATTATGTAAAATTTGAAAAAACATTCTTACATCTTTAAATTTATATTTATTATACAGATCAACTAAAAGAAAAAGAATAATTAGATAAATCTCTTTAATCAACCTAAAATATATAAAAGGGATTCCTTACAAC
>VDFB02293161.1:0-11160 GCA_007258455.2 Sequoia sempervirens | reverse complement strand
CTTTTGATTTGAATATGATATGTTTCTAATTGAAAGATGTTGTCGATATTGATGATGCCCCCTCGGGAGATAAATCACTAATGATGAGAAAAATGTTGAGTTGATGATGAAATCCGGATGATGAGAGGGATGCAGTGATTTGGCTCTCGATAATTGATGAAAGAATGATGATGTATATTGCTTCTTTGGTCCATAGATAGATAAATGGTCTTGTCATCATGTTGATATGGATATAAATAATAGAAGATATGATAAATGATGAATTGATAACTTTGCTTCCCAAAATAGAAAACAAAGAGTGGATAGTTGATAACTTTGTGTCCGTTGAATGAAAAACAAAGAGTAGAATGATTGATATGACTTCTGATAAATTTGCTTTCTGCAATAGAAAACAAATAATAGATGATGTGATTGAAAACATATTTGCATTCGTTACCGAAGTACAAATAGGAAGATGATTTGATTATTGATAAGTTTGCTTTCCTAAAAAAGAGAAAAAATATAAATGATAGAGTAGATTGATTTGATATTCAAATAGATAGATTTTGCATTGATTTCATGATATGAGTCACTCAGATAGAGCATTTGATATAGTTAACTGATATGATGCACTGGCATGGGTCACTGATAGGGATCATTGGTAGATAGATATGGGTTGTGATTGCATGATATGAGGCATTGATAGATAAATTGCATGATATGAATCATTGATAGAGAGATTCAGATTGACCTTTCCATAGTCGAGGTGTGTCGGGACCACAGATAAATCCCAAGGTAGGAGGTGTAGGAGGCGGTGGACTTCCACCACAGAGGCCAGCTCCATCAGGGGGCACCACTAGCCAGCCTTGATATGTGATTTTTTTATTGATGGAGTATTATGGATGTACTTCACATATGTATATCATTTTTGGAGCATGTATAATGTTTTTTATCATATCTTATATACCTCTCTAGACTTTTCAGTTTCATTGAACATTGGACATTTGTATTTATTTTTGATGAGCGATGATATGCAGCGGCGAGGAGTTTTGATGATGTGCATTTTTTATGTGATGATGTGATGATGAGATGGATATGCATATGTTTGTATCTGTTATGAGATGGATTTGTGATGCTTTTGATGGTTTGATGACTAACATGATATGTAGGATGATTCATGCTATGATTATGATTTGTGATGTGTACTAATGATGTCATGCAGGTGGATGACCTAGGATGTTTGATTATGAGAGTGTGCATGAAGATATATGATATGTTTATGAAAAATGATGTGGAAATGGAATGTATGTATGGAATTTTTATTTTTGATTTTTCAAATGCAAGAAATAATGATGATGTGATGAAAAATGGATGTTCATGTTTATGAGATGCATCATGAATTTGTAGTATGTATATGATTTAGGAAATGATATGTGAAATGAGTCAAATGTTTATGTCATGATAGATAAATGATATGAAAATTAGATGAGTGCAATAATGGGGTGAAATGTATGATGTAATGAAATGTAATGGCATGATGATAAAATAATAATGATAATGAGATGAAATGATAATGATGATAAAAGGATAATGAAATGTTATGAAAATGATATGAAATGATAAAGGATAAATGAAATGAAATGATGATGAAATGATAACTGTAGTGAAATGATGATGAAATGATAAATGATAATGATATGAAATAATAAATGATAATGATAATGAAATGATGATGAAGATGAAAGATGATAAATGTCTGAATGTCCTCCACAACTAGTCCAAAGAGACATGGCAGCCATTGATGTTATTGGTCAGACCTTTAAAACTCTGATGCAAATCTAGTATGTAGATATGTACAATGATCTAAATGAAATGCAACGAAATGAAACCAACCATTTGTTGAGCCTTTTGTTAGCTTTCTTGAATCATCATAGAGCGTTTTAAAATGTTGGAAGTATGTACAAGCATCAGAGGGGAAATTAGCACCAATGATGACCTGAGTACAACTTTCATGATTTTTGATATAGCAAGTGAACACAAGCATCGAGGTATAATTGAACCGAGATGACCTAAGCATTGCTTGCATAAACAGACAAAGACTAACCACTTTTTGATGCAAATGTGGAACTGTCATCAATGATACGCTTTGGAAATCATGTCTTGCGACATATTTGCACCAAATTGATAGTTAACCTCAAGACAACAGACAAAGAAAAAATCATCCTCTTTCCTCGCCACTTTAGTTCAGTACATCATCGAGTGTGCTCCAGAGAGATGGTATTGAAAAATCAAACAACCATTTTTCAAAATATACTACTGCTATTCCAAACATTATTCAAATTTTAGATCATCTAGATATAAGTCATGATATGGTACTTAGCTGAAAACTGTTGTGATATGGATCAATAATTGGATAACTGTTCATGTGATTTGATTGTTTGTTTGCATGATTGGATTTTATGTCATTGTCTAGCTACTTTGGTAAAACCTCAAAGTTGGTTGTTCCCCGTATGTTAACGTTTGCCCCCAGTATTGACACAACTTGCTGAAATAGATATGTACAATGATCAAGCCATGGTAAGACATTATTGCTTGAGGAAAATGATGGAAGCATGATGCTGATACGACCCTAACATGATGGAAAGATGCATAAAATGAAGGCTGAGAAGCTAAGTGCAGAACATGAACTAATAGATGGAGAGCTACAAATAGCATCTGTTTGCTAGATTTTCACTATTTGTTTTACTGTATTTGATTTCTTTTTATTTCTTTGTAGTTTCTCTTTGGATAATAGACCACAAGTTGCCAAAAGCCACCCTCCTATGACCTTATTTTATTTTATTTTTCAGAACAACCAATTTTCAAAATATACTACTGCTATTCCAAACATTATTCAAATTTTAGATCATCTAGATATAAGTCATGATATGGTACTTAGCTGAAAACTGTTGTGATATGGATCAATAATTGGATAACTGTTCATGTGATTTGATTGTTTGTTTGCATGATTGGATTTTATGTCATTGTCTAGCTACTTTGGTAAAACCTCAAAGTTGGTTGTTCCTCGTATGTTAACGTTTGCCCCCAGTATTGACACAACTTGCTGAAATAGATATGTACAATGATCAAGCCATGGTAAGAAATTATTGCTTGAGGAAAATGATGGAAGCATGATGCTGATATGGCCCTAAGATGATGGAAAGATGCATAAAATGAAGGCTGAGAAGCTAAGTGCAGAACATGAACTAATAGATGGAGAGCTACAAATAGCATCTGTTTGCTAGATTTTCACTATTTGTTTTTATTGCATTTTTCTGATTTCTTTTTAATTTTTTTTTGTAGTTTTCTTGACAATAGACCGCATGTTGCCAAGTTTTCACCCTATGATGATTTTATTTTATTTAGGGACTTTTTTGATGTTTATAAGATTTTCAGGGACCTTCCTTTCATTTTTTGTGCTTTTTCGGGACTTTTTTATGCTATTTTGTGAATTACCCAGGGAATTTTCTGTGTTTTGTGTTTCTTTGGGACTTTTTGTGTTGTTTGTGAATTTTTTTTCAGGGACTTTTTTTCTATTGTTTTGTGATTTTCTTGGGACTTTTTTCTATTGTTTTTGTGATTTATTTTCAAGACTTTTTGGATGATGATGTTGCTAGACATGGCACTTTTTCTGGTCACATGCTATTGGAGTTAGATCAAATAGGTCCCCCTTCTGGTGTTGATAGCTTGTATGCTCATGAACCGTATACGGCGATGACCACATAAGGACCCAGCCAATTTAGTTCAAACTTACCCTTCTTCTCTCTATCTTGTTGATTGTGTGGGTTCTCCTTGAGAACAAGATCACCAACCTAAAAGGTATGTGGCTTGACTTTGTGATTATAGCTATAAGACATAATTTGTTGATAATCTTTAGAATGGCCGATTACCACAAATGCTACCATGAACTTCTTGTAAAGCCTTGTTAAGTTATCATGTTCAAGACATCCAAATAAAAATTACCATGCTGCAGCAATAAAGGGTCAATGGAGTGATAAAAGAGTATATGAGAGGATTGTGAGATAAAATTGTGCTTTTAGTTGAGATAAAGTCAATTTGGTAGATGTCATCTTTTAGGTAGGCATAAATCTTTCCATACCAAGGTGAATCGAGATCCTACTAAGTGGCAAAATGATTTGGCTTTGGTGTGTCATAGAAGGAGGTGTAATGATTGTTCCACTAAATTCATACTGAGCTAATTTGTAGGAGTTGTAACAATGATATGATAAGTAGCCATGGTGTGGAGTTGCTTTGTTATCAAGTCTTGGAATCTGTATAAACTTGATATCCATGAAGTACTTCTTGAAATTGTCAACCATTTTCTTATAAGGCAACAATTTGTCATCTTTGGTCTGATAATCATCATTGATCTGATTAATGACTAACTATGAGTCACCATAAACTTGTAGTTTTGTGATCCTCCATTTCAATGCTATCTTGAGTCTAGTGATTAAAGCTTCATATTCGACTATGTTATTAGTGCATGGAAACATTAGTCGATATGACCGAGGAATGGTATTTCCTTGAGGGGTGAAAAAGAGTATGCCTGCCCCCGATCCATGTTGAGTGAAAGATCCATCAAAGTATAAAGACTAAGTTTGCTTCAATTCTGCCATGAAGACATCAGCATCAAGAAATTCAATGTGCATGGGATGCTCTACTTGTAGTGGTGCTTCAGCTAGTTGATCAGTGATAACTTGTCCTTTGATTGCCTTTCGATCAACATAATGAATGTCAAACTTGCTCAAGATCATGACCCATTTTTCTAACCTTCCTGTCAATGTAGCTTTGCTTAACAGATACTTGAGTGGATAATTCTTTGCAACAAGATTGATTGTATGAGTTAACATGTCGTGTCAAAACTTCTGTGATGCAAAGACTACTTCTAGACAAGCTTTCTCAATGAAAGTGTAATTGAGTTCATGAATTGTTAATTTTCAGCTGATGTAATAAATTGCACGTTCCTTTCCTGTAGTATCCTCTTGTGCTAATAATGCCCCTAAAGATGTCTCTATTGTGGCAATATATAAGATTAGAGGTTTGTCTCGATTTGGTGGTACTAGAACTGGTGGGTTCATCAGGTATTGCTTGATCTGTTGAAATGCTAATTCACACTTATCGTCCCATTTGAAAGGAACATTCTTATGCAATAGATGCATAAAAGGTAGGCTTTTATCGGCCAGCTATGCAATGAACCTTCGTATAGATTGAAGTCATCCTTGTAATGACCTCAACTGACTAATATTCCTTGGCAGAGGCATTTCCATGATTGCTTGCACCTTGGCAGGATCTACTTCAATTCCTTTTGCTGATACTATATATCCCAAAAGTTTCCCAGATGTGACCCCAAAAACACATTTCTTGGGGTTGAGACAAACTTTGAACTTTTCCAACCTTGCAAAGATTTTGGATAACACTTCGAGATGTCCTTCTCTTGTGTATGACTTTTCCAATATGTCATCTACATAATCTTCCATGAATGTGTGCATCATGTCATGAAAAAGAATTGTAGTCATAGCTCTTTGGTAAGTAGCTAGCGTTCTTCGAGACTGAAAGGCATGGCGGATTCCAACAATAAGTCCCTAATGGACATGTGAAAGTTGTTTTATCCTAGTCTTCAGGTGCAATCTTGATTTGGTTGTAACCAGAAAAACCATCCATTAGTGAATACATGGCATGGCCAGCTGTTAGATCAACTATAGTATCGATGCTTGGAAGTGGGAAGTCATCCTTAGGACATGCCTTATTAAGATATTTGAAATAAATGCACACTCTAACACTTTTGTCATGCTTGGACACTAGAACGATGTTGGAGATCCATTCTACATAGTCGATCAATCTTATAAATCCTACATCAAGGAGTTTTCAGAGTTCTTCTTTAACCAGCAGTGCAACATGAGGATGCATCTTTCTGAGTTTTTGTTTCACCAGTTTAACTCCTAGTTTGATGGAAAAGTGATGCATTATAAGATCAAGATCAAGACCTGGCATGTCTACATAAGACCAGGAAAAGTTGACTTGATTTGTTTTGAGAAATTCCATGAATTCAGGTACTTCTTTATATGTCATTGATGCAGCTAACTGTAGAATCCTTGGTTTTTCTATAGTTTCAAGATTAACTTCTTTTGTAGGCTCAATCAAGATAGGTGATCGCTCATGATAGTGCTCTGAGAGAGTGTCAAGTATCCCATCATCTAGTGCCTTAAAAAGGTTTTCACCATCTGATACACTCTTTGTTTTATCTTTTGTTTGATCTAACACTGCCAGATTCTGGTTTTCACCATTAGATATTTCTTTTTTATTTTTATTTTTATAGCTAGGAGACTTGACACTCTCCTGATTAAAGATTTTGTGCTGAAAATGAATAGCAGAACAATCATTTGCATCATCTGTGGAAAGGAATTTCATGATAGATTCATCACTTGGGAACATAGGTAGATCGATAGGTCCGGATGAATCCCAGTCAATGAGATCGGGATGGATCAGTGGTAGCGGGTCATTGGGTTGCATGAGATAGACTATGATTAAAGGTCATAATGGAGTTGTCTGTAGGATCCAAGGTATGAGGCCAATCATTGATGCTATTGTTATCATGATAATATTGTTCGATTAAATCTGACTTGGTATCACTAGAATCATAGTCACCTTGTAGTCCAAATTCTTGCGGTTGGGACCTTGACCCTTCTCCTTCGATTAGATTTGGGGTGTACTTGTGTACCAAATCAACCTTTTTGTCCCTCTAGAACTCATCATTGTAGATGGTGTCCCATTCATATTCACCAAAATCTGTGTCAGAGTTATTATCCACGAAATTTTGAATTATTGTCAAACAGACTTCCCTTGTATCAGACCCTTCTTGCAATGTGAGGACAGTATCATGTAACTACTTAGGTGGTATTTCTTTTGAGTTAGTATCATAGCCTAGTCCTATTTTATCCTTTGCAAAAAGTCTTGGAAGGTGAATAGGCTCAACTACTCCTTTTCTCATTCCGATAGGACCATTACCATCATAGCCCATCTTTTTCATGATTGAATATCCTTTACCATATTGATCAATTGGTAATTTGATATTAAGAACTATTTCATCTTCATCTTTATAGAGCCAACTTAAAACTTATCTATCCTCATAATCTTCCATAGGGAATTGTTCTTTAATAAATCGTCCATTAAAATTTGTATTGGGCTCTGTTGGTGGTTGCATTAACGTGGATTCTATAGATATCTGTTGTTGTGCAATAGAGGGGTGTCCATGTGATTGAGGCAATATAGGTAGATTCACAAGGCAGAGAGAGTACTCCCTTACTCCATTTTCCTTGAACCATAGTTGCTTGTCAAAGCTTTTGGTTAACTGACTAATTTGTGTATCAACTTTGAGAGAAGTATTAGCAGGAGCTTCTTGATTGTTGGGAACCAAAGTATCTTGACTAGCTTTGATATTGGCACAAGTTTGACTATTTGAATTGTCAGTTGGTATTGTGATCTCTTGTCTGTCATAAGGAAACTTAAGACATTGATGATATGTGGATGGGACAGCTTGCATCTCGTGGATCCAAGGATGACCCAACAAGATGTATGCAATATCACCATCTAACACTTGACAGAAAGTATTTTTGATAATAGGTCCCACTTTGACTGGTAGCATGATTAAACCTTTGGATGCTCTTTCCTCATCATCGTAGGCTTTAATAGTAATCTTTCTTCTGGGATCAATGGAGTCCTCAAAAAATCCTAAAGCCTAAACTAACATCATAGTACATATATTCAAACCAACACCTCCATCTATTAGGATGTGTCTGACACGAAACTTGTGGATCATGAATTCTAGGTATAGCGATGAATTATGGGGATGTGTCATGGAGACATCATCTTTTTTAGGGAATGAAAGGCATTTAGGTGAGAACAAGTGTCCTACCATGGCTTGAAATCAGTCTACATCCAGATCGGTGGATACAGTTGTTTCAACGACGACCTTTTCTAAAATTTCCTTGTGTGCTGGGGAAATCTTCAGGAGTTCTAAGATAGAAATCTAAGCAGGAATTTTTCCAAGTTGATTGACTAAGTCATATTGATGTTGAGGTAGGGGTACATTGGTTTTTGAAGAAGCGCCCTTTAGGACAACTTTAGCTTGTGCTCTTGTTGTTGTGTTGACTTCTCTATATTCCATCTTTTCTTTAACTTTAATAACGTTGACCCGTTCATCATCAGTGTAGATATGATTGATTATATGATCATTGATATGATTCACACTTTTTCCTGAAGACTTACCCTTTTGATAATTGGGAAAATGGTTGTGAAATTATTGGTGGTCTTCATTTTATTGTTGGTGTCCTACTTTGATGGTGTCCTTTTCAATCAAATATTGGATCACATTTTTCAAGGCTTGACAATTATTCGTACGATGGCCCTTGCACCGATGATACTCACAATAGTATGCATCATTCCATGATGGAGGCTTCACACTGGGTTCAAAATTTTGTTGAGGCGGTAGGGTGATAACGTTCTTTGCCATCAACTCTTTAAGGGAAGATTCTAGAGATTGACCCAATGGAGTAAAAGTTCTTTTGCTAGAGAAGAATGAAGATCGTTGTGGATTTGTGTTTGAGGTACTTCCTAAGACATTGTTGTTGTTATTGTTTCCACAGTAACCTTGATTGTTGGCATTCCCTTGGTTGGGAGTAAAAGTTTGGCTCATGTTATTCCTTGGAGGAGGAGGATTGTTTCCTTGATTTGTGACCAAGTTGGCATTGTTATAGTTATTGTTGCGAGGAGCACTTGGAGCACTAAGAACAAATGGCTTAGTCAAGACATGATTCGCATCTACAACACCATCATTTACCACATTTTTGTTACGAGTCCAAAACTTAGATTTGTCATTGTGATGAGCTAGGATTGTCCTTATCAAGTTTGATTATCCCTCTCTGAACCAAGGAACTTTCAATGGTGATGGCATTTTCAATCAATTTTTGAAAAGAGGGAGGAAAATGAAGATTAAGATGATAGCTCATCTCTTGATCTAAGTTGTTTATGAAAGTGGTGATCTTTTCCTTTTCAGGAATGTGGCATGGATATCTAGTGAACAATCTTCTCCATCTCTGAAGAAATGTAATGAATGGTTCACCAGGTTTCTGTTTAGCCTTGCAAAGATCAATCATGGTTATTTGATGTTGTATGTTCTAGGAATATTGTGATATGAACTCATTAATCAATTCTTTAAATGTCTTGACAGGCGGTGTGATTTTTTATAGCCATTCCAGATTGGCCTCCAAGACTTCTAGGAAACAAACGCATCAAGTATGTGTCCTCATGAGCAAACTCTAAAGTCATATTTCAGAAGTCCCTAATATGATCAATTGGATCCAATTTCCCATTGTAACGATCGAACTTTGGGATTTCACAATGTTTGGGAAATGGGATCATGTTGAGGCATATGTCAAAAGGATAAGGATAGATGTCATCAAGAGCGTATGTCTTTGTTGTGACTCCCCCTTGTAGATCTTTATTTTTTCCTTGTAGTGCTTTAACTTTTTGAGTCAAGGCACTAAGATCAGACAAGGGTGTTTCATCAAGATTCTCTTTATGTTCTTAGTATCAAAATCATAGGGAAATTTAGCTCCTTTGTTAGCTAGATACAAGAAATATTTTTCTTTATTGCGCTACAAAATATTTTCTAAGGCTTTGTGAAATTTGGGATCTTGCTTAGCCTCTCTAAGACGTTCTTCATCCTGTTCATCATCACTCTCCACAAGAGTTTTGCTCCATCCTTGTTGAAAGGGAATGGATTTTTTTCTCTTTCACCCATGTTATCTTTAAAAAGGGGATTATGACTCACACTATAAAGGGTATTACTAATCTCACCCTCTTCTTGAGTTCTTTGGGTATGATCTTCTTGTTGAATATCCTCTTTCAGCTTATTATATTGAGATCTTGTAAAAATTGGCATACGATTTTGAGACGTTCTTCTAGACTTAGATCACAATTTGATAAATGCACAAATGATGATATTTTGATCTAATAAGATGAAAATATTATGATATGATCAAAAGATGTTCCTAATTCTTGATTGTGACTTCCAATGATAAAGGATATCAAAATCCTATTGGGGAAGTTGAATCAAATAATCATAAATTTGTTTGAAAGGTGCACTTTTTAAGATTTTGATCCTTTTTTTTGAAGAATGATAAGTATAGCCTAATTTACTGAAGGATTTGACTGGGATGTGTTGGATATTCAATAGAAGGTTGTGGTATATAATTGAACTCAAGAGGTTGATTGTGATTGTGTCATTGTGATAGAGCTCGTCTCTAAATATAAGCTCATGAATCTAAAGGGTCTACAGTGTATTCGTCAGTAAATCCTCTAAAAAAATCTTTGTACCTATGGAGAAATTTGTGGTAATGGAGCAAGACATTTTGACTCTTGCATAAAAAATTCCTTCGTTGTAAGGTTTTCTTGTAACCTAGAGGTTTCTTGGGTTTCTTGATTCTATTGGCAATTAAATTCTTGACAAATTTGGTAGATTTCCACTCCCTAAGCATGAGAGAAATATCGATATGCTACTGGACTGAGGATTCTATAAACTTAGATCTATCAAAAACAATGATTCAGGAAAAGTGACAGATGCACTACTCTGTTCCCTATATGCGCTGCAAAAATAGGCATATGCGCTAGAGAAATAGTTAAATGTGCTACAATATGTCTCAAATGCGCTACTCTGTGCCCTATATGTGCTATAAAAAAAGATGTGACAGTGACCAAAAACTATTTTTAGAGTATCCAGCATATGCGCTAAAACACTCAATGCGCTAAAACAGACTTGAAAAGTGCTGGACTAACTAGTGAATGTGCTAGAACATACCTCATATGCACTAGAATATACCCTATATGCGTTAAAATAGTTTTCCAAGGTAATTTTCTGAACAGTTTGTGAGCAGTTTCAGCTAAAATTTGACATGTTCATTTTGGATGATCTTATATTTGAATTAGTGTGATTGAAAACACAACAAAACACTCTGAAAATAGTTGTTCTTAAGCCTTATACTAAACATCAAGTGTATACTCAAAAATGTTTTTCAAAAAGTGTTTTCACAGGTTTGGCACATAAAAGACAATTCAGACATACTCACTCTTAGTACTCAAGTAGGT
>VDFB02293160.1:0-38051 GCA_007258455.2 Sequoia sempervirens | reverse complement strand
GATAAGACCCTCGGTGTAGTGCGCAATGCACTGGTATTCTTCCTATCGGGGTTGCATTATGGACCCATGTGTTGTCTTGTGGTGCATTTCCGAGTGATGTGAATTCATGTGTGAATGTGAAGAGTGTATGTTAAAATTGGAATTTCGTGCTTGTGGAGTGATAATTTGTGTTTTCTTGATTCTAAAAAGGTGTAAATTATGGTCTTTTGTTGAATATGTTGTGAGATTTTGTGTTGAATAATGAATGAAGTGGAATTCCTAGTGTGTAAATGATGATTTTTAATGAAAATGTGTGCTTTGTGTGAATAATTATGTGGTGTTTTTTTTATGGAAGTGTAGCATAAAGAGGGTAAAGAATTAGCTTGAATTCAACTGGTACTAATGTGTTATGTTTCCACACTAGTTTGTGATTTCCAGGTATTTTTCTTTGGAACTCGGTGATGAAGGTAAAGTGATTGGGATATTTAGATGTAGATACTAATGATGTCAAGAAGTGATCCATTTTCATACGACACAGGATATAGGTTCGTGGCTATGATAATTATGTGATTATTATTTTGATTGTTAGGTAGTGGATTGTTTACAAGTTGATTTGATTTTTTTGGGGTTGTTTTGATTGATGTGGTTATTGTTTGAGGTCTTGGTGAGAGGGATAGTGTAGCATCACTCATTCGTGAGTGCCCTGCTACGTTGCGACTTCCTCTCACAGTGTGTTTGTTGTTTGATATAAATATATATATGTTGCTTGACATCTTGTTTGATGTAGGTTGTAGGTACCAGGCATCGACTCCACCTACATTGTTAGGTCTGAGCATGCCTTAAAAGCACAATGGGAATGATGTGAAAAAATGAATTGAAAAAGGAGTGAGCTTTTCATCTCTCTCTCTCTCCCTCTATATATTTATCTCTCCTATTTCTCTATATCCCTCTCTCCTCTCTCTATTTATTTCTCCATCTCCCTCTCCCTCTCACTATTTATCTCCATATTCCTCTATATCTCTCTTGCTCTTCCCCCCTCTATCTCACCCTCTTTATATCCCTATCTCTCCATATCTCACTCTCCCCCCTATTTTAGGAATAATATGTGTTCGTAATGGAGCTTGATAATTAGTCTCCAAGGGGGGATATTATTGGTAATAGATCCTCTTCTTGATTCAAAGGTTTTATTTTAGCAATGTTTGGATCCTAGTTCTTTACAAGGGGGTGTGGGGGGCTTGTCCCCACTTTTGTCACTAGAAGGATAAATATGGAGAGACAAAGATTGAGAGAGAGATAGAAAGAGGGATGGAGAGAGGGAGAGGCATCTAAAGATAGAGACAACTTGACAGGAAGAAAAAGGTAAAGGTGAAGATAAAGGGAGAGGGAGAGAAATATATAGCGATAGAGAGAGGTGGAGGGAGAGATAAAGATAGAGAGTTAGGGAGGTAGGAATAGAGAGATAGAGGGAGAGATAGAATGTGTTGGTTATGAAGCCTCTCCCTCTTCCTGATTTAGAGGTTTTATTTTAGTTGTATTTGGATCTTAGTTCCTAACAAAGGGGTGTGGGGGGCTTTCCCTCTATTGTTATTGCTAAGGGGTCTATGGGGATAGATTCTAGAGCCTCCCCTACTAGGGGTTTTGAGACAATGACCCTAAATATAATTTGTAAAAAAATCCTTGTAAAATAGTATATCAATTGTCTATCGTGACAGTTGGTTTTAATTGAGTGAAGAGATAGAGATGGAGGGAGGGAGAGAGGAGGGGAGATATAGAGATAGAGGTAGATAAAAGGAGAGAGAGATAGGTAGAGGAATGAGAGAGAGAGAAAGACTTCTTTTTTTTGTTTGATGATAGAGGGTGATTCCACAATACTGGTTTACAATTCCATTCATGAAGAAAAATTGCAAATTTGCTTTGAAGAATTTTTTTTTGGGTTTTTAGAGGTTTGCTTGAAGGGGGGGTTTGCGTGAACCCAAAAAGGGGTTTTCTCGAACCCCCCCTTCGAGTGAACCCCTTTGTGATGTCATCCCCTATTTGTCACATTTTTTTAATGAAAACAAATGAAAATTGCAAAAAAGGGGGGTTCAAGCAAACACACCTTCGCTTAAAGGTGTCCAGGGGGGTTTGCTCGAAGGGGGGTTCGCTTGAATCCCCTTTTTTGCCCTTCTTCCTCTCCTCTAGAAATTTTCTGCAAAATTTTGTCTTACCGAGCTTGGGTTGAAGATGAAAATGGAATCAACTTCACAGACCCAACTAGATGATGGTAGTCCTCAGAATGACCTATCTATCAAATATAATTTTAATATATTTTGGTTTTATTATGCATTTTTTATAATTTAATTAAACATAGGTTTTTCACCAAAAATCAAGCTCTTTGTTTTGTAGAGTTGGAAAAATAGTAGATTATCAAAAAAATTCTGAAAAATATGTTCATGCTAGGTATTGATGTCCTTCATTTGGCAAAAAAATTTGAATTTTGATACACAAGAAAAATTATGTTGTATATGGTCAACCTATGTCTAAATTGTAATTGGTTTGAATCCAAACCTTAATTAAGAAACAAATATTTAATAAAATACTATGAAACCAAATGAACATGCTAGATATCATAGTTAGAAAGCTAAATTCAAAAAAAATAGAATTTTATCCTTCATAGAAAAAAGTTATGTTGTTTACAGTGAACATCACTCTTTAAAAGTGGTGTTTACTATTAAAAGCTAGTTTTCAAAGGAGATGGAAAAATAAATGCAATTTGATTCCAAATTTTTTTTAAGAAAATATATTTAGAATCTACAGATAAAAAAAAATGTATATATAATCATGTATCTCACATATATATAAAAAAAAAGGTGTCACAGTACAATATCATGATTTCTCTCAAAATGGAGCTCGTGGGCTCAATAAAAAATATAGGTGTAGATAATACATATCATAACAAGTCTAGCCAGAGCTACCCATGTCTCTTGAAGGGGATGGTCCTGGTGAAGGAGGCATGTCATGTTGTGGTAATTGTGATCCTGAAGGCCCATGTCCTGACCCTAATGGTCGATGATAGGGAGAGTGTTTAGGCTGAGAGACTCCCCCACTACTTTAAGATCAACAAGAGTGTGACCTACTATGACTCTGGCTTTGCACATAGCTTGGTATCCTCTCTATTGATGGCACCTGACACTCATAGAGGTCCTTGTAATATCAAGGCTCTTGCCATGCCTAAAAGAGTTGATGACCTAGCTTGGCCATGGGTCCACTAACAGTCGAAATGAAGTCTAGGCATCCTTGATTGGTCCTCTACAACCTGATGAATGCCATAGCCCTCTCAGTGGTCAGCCCATCCACCTCTACTTTTCCACCTTTGTCCCCACTATATGATCTACCAAGAGGACTCAGCAAACTCAACAGTACCAATGAGAACCCCTTGTCGCTCCTCAAACTGCTTAAGCACTCGCTCTAGAAGATATTGTTTGATGATGTGTTTACGATCCTCCCAATCAAGTAATGTTCCTAACAATAATATGGTAAATTCTCTTCATCATCCTCCCATGGTTAACACTAGATGTATGGTCTCCAAGTAAAACCAACAAGAAGATCAATGGCATGATTCCAATATCTGATGTGACCAACCCTAGTTTGAGTAACCACTCCTCCATACAAGTACACATAAGGAATCCCTGCTCCAAGTTATCTCCCAACAGGAGGTTGAAACACAACAATATGCTCCCAAGCCCAGAACATAAGCAGTGTAGTGTTGTAACTGATGGACTATGTCCCTTTGTAAGCAACATCATGAAGCTGAAAGTATAACATGGCAAGAAGAAATTATCCCCATGCATACATAGTCCCATGGGTCATCATGCCAATCAACATCTCTCCCTATCCACTAGTGAATCTATTTCCTCGACAATTAGGAATCATGATCCCCCTGATCACAGTACATAGAACCACAATGAATTGCTTGTATCTCTCGGCCAACACATCCTAGTGGATCTCATACTCCTCCATGCCGAGCTTTGTAATATCCTTATGCTCAAAGAACCTCTGAATAACACCATACCCACAATCAAGATCATACCAAACATGCTCCCCATGAATAGGAAGCCGCATAATCTGCCATACATCCTCCAATGTCACGGTGGCCTCTCCTGTGGGTAGGTGGAAGGAGTTGGTCTTTGAATGCTACCTCTCGGCTAGGTAGTTAGCAACCCCCTGTTAGCCCTAATCATAGGCATGAAAGTAACATAATAAAAGCTGAGGGAATGTAGTTGATCTCATAATATGAATATCGAGGGGCGACTCTCTCAGGTGTAGATAGGATTGTATCTCTCTTATGATCACAAGCAAGCACATTATGTCAATTGAAAACTCTAAGGCAACCTATTCAACCTCGATCATAGAGAAAATTTTATCCAAAACTAGGGCAAAAACCTAATCAAACAATATTGTCACACTAACACATGAGGCTTACCGGTCAAATGCGTCCACATTTGCATATGTGACTTACAAATATAGTTGTGTTGCACTATCAAGCACATGTATTGCACAAATCACTTGCGGCTTGTGAACCAATGACTACATCACATCAACACACATGCATCACACTTGACATTTACAAGTCAATTGCATTTGGGATACTCTAACCAACAGATGTGTCACACCAAGATGATGTGGTGAACCACCCCCACTTGTAGTGAACGTGATCACAGTTGCAATGCACAAGATGCACTACATTTGTTTGCCCTCTTTAGAGCCCTAAAAACTACTAAAAAACAACAAAATCACAAGGAAGGAAAGGGGTACATACCACGTCCTCAAAGCCCTTTGGTCATCAATAGGTCTAAACCCTAAATCCATTGTGTGAGGTGTGTGGTACAGGCGACATCCTAACAACAGCTCCGCAGCAAAATCACACTTAGAACTCACTATTCACTCCAGTAATGGAAAAATGACTAATTTTACCCCTAAAATCCTATTATAGCCCCTCTAGGGTAGGTTTTTTACTGGATGCATTGAATATTGAGCCTAAGCCCTAATGTGAATACCGTGTAGGTCTTAAAACTAATATCTTTTGCTATAAACACATTGTGCATTGTCAGAGTTGCTTATCGAAATAATTTTTCAAAATTTTTGGAACTCTTAAATTTTGCAAATTTTTTGAGGGGGCATAGGTCTATCACATATTCATCATGACGCATTGGAGCATGTACTGAGATGAATTTCTTTGTTCTTTGATATAACTGTTTGCTATATTTCACCTACAGTTAAATCAGGCAAGATAATCATATGTTAGATCTTCGAGAGGCCAATGGAACATTCACACAAGGGCAAAGACTCTACATCTATTGCTATGTCACAGGGAACTCAATGGGAGAAACTTCCCTAGGGAGCTTCGGCATGAAAATCATCTAAGGAGAAAGTCGGTAGGACATTTCAGAGGTCTCGCCGACTAGTAGGGTTCCATTAAGTCCAAGCGCTTCAAGCCAGGGATCCTATCGGCATGAGATCTCTTTTGGCATATAGTCTCGGTGACTGCTAATGTCTCACCGACAACAGTGAACCTTCGGTGTAGCTTTCAAGTCGCCAGGATGTCTCCCCGACTCCTAATGTCTCGCCGATGCATGAGGAGCCTCAGATGGAGAGATGCTTTCGACATAAGAAGGCGGGCTTCGCTAGGAGGTCTTGGCAAAGGCGAAAGTCTCACCGAAAGGAAGGTAAGGGGCCTTGATATGGTTTTCTTTGGCAGGAGTCCCGCCGACACAAAGGAACCCCTCGATATGACTAAGGGACTTCGCCAAGAAGTCTCCCTGATTTGTAATGTCTCACTGAGATTAGAGCTTAGCAAAAGGCGAAGGGCTCAACAAAAGGTCTCGGCGAACACAAATGTCTTGCTGACAGATCAAAGGGAGGCCTCACCAAAAAATGAAAGGGGCTCACCAACAGTTGAAGATATCGCCCTAAGGTCCTACTGACATCGGGAAGTCTTGGCGACACAGAAGGTGTCATCGGCAAAGGTCTTACCAACTAGTGGAGCCTCCAAAATGAAAAGGAGTTCGCCAAAGGGAGGGGGTTTCTACATGATGTGTTGGTGAACTGAGTGGACCTTGCCAACATGGATTGCCTATGGTACAGTGTTGTGTTTTGCCCTGAGGTTTCCCCGAAGTGAAGATGTCTCCCCAACCAAAGGAGAAATAAATGCATCGTCAGGCAGAATGGAGGTTATCACCAGAAGGTCTGGCTGAAGGAGTAGAGTCATACCAAGAGGAATGCTCTCGACATAGGTTGAAGCCTTCGCCAGGATGTGACGCCGATCTGAGGGGGGTCTCACCGAAAGGATAGCCTTCAGCGTATGTCAACAGACTTCGTTAAGAGGTCTTACCGAGTATAGAAAGTCTCCCCGACAATCACTCTTGAAGCGGCATCGGCAAAGGAATTGGACTTCGGAATAAGGTCACGCCGAAGTGTGAGTGTCTCAACGACAAAAAAGGGAGCCCGCCGAGGAACAAATCATTTGGGTATGGTCTTAGCGACCCGTTAAAGTCTTACCGATAAGAAGGCCTTCAGTATAGCATTCCAAGTCAGAGAGATGTCTCCTTGACTCATGATGTCTTGCCAATAAGTGGAAGACTTGGCAGAGGATGGATTCTTCGGCTTAGGTGGGTGCCTTCGGTAGGATGTCTTACCAACATCATGTGGTCTCAGCGATAGAAGCGGGTATCGATACAACATGTGATCCTCGCTATGGTGTCTCCCCGACTCGGTGATCTCTTGGAAAAAGGAAAGCGGAGCTTGGTAAGGTAAAATGCATTCAGGGAGACACTAATGGCCTCTTGCTGAAAGAAATAGAGAGGGCTCGGCATAGGATATTGCCTTCGAAAAAGCGTCTTGTCGAAGGATGAAGGTTACACCAACTGGGCACTTCGGGGTAAGTAAAGGAGCTCGCTAAGAAGTCTTAGAGAGAATGGAATGTCTTGGCGATCACAAGAAGGGTTCAGCAGGAGTCTTCCCGATAATAGGTGTCTTGCCTAAAGAGGGTTTCTGCCATCGGCATAAGATGTGCCTTTGGCATATGGTCTCAGCGACAATCATCAGGGTGAAACAGTCTCGGCAAAGGACGCAGGTATTGGCTAGAGGTCTTGTCGAGTTGGTAATGTCTCCCCAACCAAAGAAAAATGAACTCTTGCCGAATGTAGAGAGTCACCCCGACGGGAAGCAGTTTGCCAAAAGGTAGAAGTCGCCAAAAGTTTTAAAGCTTGACATAAGGTCCTGCCGAGGCGGTGCAATCTTGCCGACAGATGAAAGGAAAGACCCTCGCCAAAGCAAAGTGCCTTTGGTATGATATCTTCCTGACCGACGAAAGTCTCGGGGAAACGAAGTGAGCTTGGGCAGATAGAAGGAATTCGGTAAAAGGTCTTAGCGACCCGTGAGAGTCCTACCGACTCGATATAGAGTCTCAACAAAGAATGCAAAGGCTCAGTAGAGCAAAATGCGTCAGGGTGACATCGACAAATCAAGATCAGGGAGACTTTGGGGGGAGGTTGTACACTCGGTATGATGTCTTACCGACGAGCAATTGTCTTAGCGACCACAGAGGCAACATCGGTATGAGTTATGAAGCTCGATAAAGACTCTCATCGATATATCCATGCTATGCCTATAGTTTCATATGACATAATCGCATTGGCGAGACACTTTCAGTGTCTCGCTGAGATGCAATTCTTTTCAAAAGAGCTTCGACTACCTGCAGAGCCTGCGTGGAATACGCTTGACCAACCAGGAGGAGTTGAAGAGAGTAGTGGCAGTCTGATTAGGATGAAGAATGTCAACGAGATGAATGCAACGCATATCTGTTGTGAGCTCAGGGCATTCAAGGCGTTCAACCAAGGTGGTTCAAACAAGACACGATGCCAGGATCAGAATGAATGCGGTAGCTGTGAAATATCTGAAGAAGGCTTCCCAGGGGATGACTCTTCACAAAAGGGACACGCAGGGTTCTACATTAACTCAGTCGAATAGATCTAAGGAGAGATAAATCTTTCTAGGGCCGGATATTTTTGTAATCCCTAAGGGGCCAACACATTTTGATATATAAGGCATTTTTTGCCTTTTTGTAGATAGTTTGGATTATACACTCGGAAGAGTTAGTGATTTTTGGTGAATCCTTTCTCGACTAAATGTATGTTTTGCAACTCAACTGAAATCTGGAATGTAAAACAGAGTTCAACTTGAAAACAAGTATTAATGCTCTTACCACTCTCATTTCTGTATGTTAGCTTATGTATGTATTACTTTAACAGTGTTTTCCTCAATCTGTATTCATACCACAAAGTTATGAAGTTTGTTTCTTCCTTCTTGAGATATGTATGTAGATCAAACCTATCAAGAATTATGCATAAGACTGAAAGGGTTATGTGAGTAAGTAAATCAATCGTAGTCAAGATTTCTCAGTGTGTTTGTATCTTGCTTTCATTTCATGTTTTCTCATCAAACTCGGTGTATCACCATAGGAATAGTTCAGTTTAGTTTCATTTGTATGTGTTCCTTCTCCCTTTACCTCACAAAGATCATTAGTTTAGGTGATACCCAAAGGAAGCCGGACTTCTTTGGAGGTTTATTTCAACTATAGGTGACCCACAGCCTTGAGATGATCCCATGTTTGACCAGAAAGCTCAGTTTTTACAACTTTGCATAGGGTGCATTTCTAGGTGACAACAATAACATTTAGGTGACTTCGCATCATATCAAAGAGGGGAAAAATGTAGACACTGAAAAATGTCTTAAGCCTACAAACACCATTTTTCATGTTAATTCCCCCTCTTCCCTACATAATTAAATAATTATTATCTAATGTCACATTCTTCTATTAATTAAATTATTTAAATTATTTAATTAATTCATTGTCACTTTCATTCTTCCTTGATTAATTAAATAAATAAATATTTATTTAATTATGTCATTAATTAATTCTTTCTCTCAATAATTAAATAAATTCTCATTTATTTAATTATTTGCTTTCGTTTTCATCTATAGTTAAATAATTATTTAAATTATTCATTGACATTTTTTTCCATAATTAAATAAATCCTATTTATTTAATTATTTCTCACTTTCCCTCCACTATTAAATAATTATTTACTAATTTGTCATTTTCCTCTACTTTTAATTAAAAGTCAGCTTTCCCTCCTCTTCTATAATTAAATAATTGTTTTAATTATTTAATTATTCACTTTCCCTCCTAAATTAAATGATTATTTAATTTACTCCATCAAACTCTTTTCTTGTGTCAATCTTCTCTTT
The DNA here is from genome assembly GCA_007258455.2 of Sequoia sempervirens. NCBI lineage: Eukaryota > Viridiplantae > Streptophyta > Pinopsida > Cupressales > Cupressaceae > Sequoia > Sequoia sempervirens. Next base: position 28,784 of record VDFB02293160.1, on the reverse strand, counting down.
TAATCTCAATTAATTTTCATCCTTGATAAGGTTTTATTACATTTTAATCTCCACCGTCCATCCTTAACTAAACCTTATTTTTTCCCTAACCCTATATCCTTTTTTTTTTGGGGCAAGGGTGTCCTCGCGGCTCAGCCCAACAACAACCCATACCTTGGGTACCTGGGGCAAGACTAGCCCCTGCAAGTGGACGCCATAGCCCGCATACAGGCCCGCTGGTCCTAACCATATATAATTGCTTCTCAAAGCAAGCTCATCCATTGATCTTCATCATTTAATCTTGGCCCTTCATTCAAATTTGGTTTTCTATAAAAAAGACCTATCACTTTCATTTTAATCCTACAATCACTATCTTTGATATTTTGTTGTCACTATCACTAAGCTTATTCTTGCTCATTATTTTATGTTTCTATGCTCATTTGTACTTCATTATTGAATTAGAGTCTTTAAAGCTTGAATTTTATGTATTTGATGGTTGATACTATTGATTCATGCCTTTTACTGTGATTTTACCTGACAAACACTCTCAAGCTCAAGACACCATCAATGGGAATTGCCCAGCGGCTTAACAAAAGCTCTAAACAATACAAGCTACACCAATGTAGCCGAACCATCCATACTAATAACAACTCCTTTATTTTCCATAAAGACAATAGAAGCATAAAAAAATGAAGAAAATTGCTTCATCAATAATATCTAAGCACCATTCAACTTCTAAAAAATTTAGAGTAAAACTACAAGTAAAAGCAAATGCTCAAATGGGTTCATCAAATGCAAGCCTGTATCTTCCATTCATTAGAACCTCAAGCTTTTTGCAGCCTTCTACTATAGGTATAACTACCTTTTTCCAATTTTCAAACAATTTGATAGCTTCAAGGTCTTCGAAAGAGAGCGAACCTGAGCAAGTTTTGCCAAACTCATACTTAATGTCCACTTTGATTATCATAAATATGAAGTACAAGGGCTATGATAGTAAAAACTAGTGAAACGAACAAATAGGGGCAAACCTCAATAGGCTTAATGGTCTTATTTATTTGATGTAACTATTTGCTGACCAATTCAATCTATCCAAATTCTTATGGCAGGTTTTTACAGTGATTCAAAATGACAATAGAATATGGATATATATTCATGATTAAACTTGGGACAATGGATCGATTACATAGCATATGAGGATTAACAAACATGGAGAAGGTTACACTTGGCCGAGTTGGAAAACTTGTGCAACACTTATCATCCTTATACGTATTTATTGAATCATAAATATAATTACATATTTCCCTATTTTGGCAATGACTAACAAAATTAGGAAAATTTTAATATTCGGCTAGTATTTTTGGTGAATTTGCTAAGGTTGGGAAATTTCACTAATCTAGTGATTTGTCTTGATGAGAAAGGTTAGAAAATTGGAGATTTTTCTTTTATATTGAACTTCATGAGGGGATATCATGGTCATACAAATTCCAAATTTAATATTTTTTTTGTTTTGGCTACTTTTAGAACTTAATGTTTTATTTATTAATTCTAATTTTGATGCATATATTTTAAGGTTGAGTATGTTTAAAGGAGTTTATATTTATTTCTTGTTTAAGAAACTTCAAATGCTTTGTTCTGGCTCCACAATGTCCTTTTTAAAATCTATTTTCATAGTGAATGATTTTTTGATATCTTCAAAATACTACTATTGATTCATTCTAATTATTCTTTAGATATGTAATTTGAACACCTTAAACTTATTTAAGTATTCTTAAATTATTAAGGCCAAATCCAATTTGTTATTTTTTAGAATTTTTAATTGTACATATGCTAAATATGAAGTATAATGCTCAATTTTTGTTGGGTGTTCCTTCGACAAGTAATTATGAGGGCTTCTCCCTTGGTTGTTGCATTTATTGTGTTAGTTTGGTTTGTATTTGACTCATTTGAGGTGGATATCAAACTTAATGATGGTTTTCTTAGTTTACCTTTTTTTATCACCTTAAAGAAAGGGAACTATAAGTATTGTAAAGATACAATAGTAAATCATTTTAGGTAGCATGCTTTGTTACCCCATCTCTATGGAATTCTTCCTTAACCAAGTGATCATTAATGGAAGAAACTATGGTCTAAAATGAATGATCATATCTTAGGATTTCATTTTTGTTTTGTTTAAAATAAAACTTTGTGGCCCATCACACATATTGAGTTCCCTTAATTTTGGGCAAAAGACTAGCCAGTGCATGGCGATTATAATTAACATCATTTTTAGATGATCTTATTATATATTATCTTATATGAATCTAGGTTTTCTTAGAATATTAGGGTGGAAATTACCCTATGTTTGGGAAAAGTATATATCATGGAAGCAATCTCTCATGAGTGTAACATAAACTATGCAAATGTATCATGAATAATAAGTCATTCTAGTCTATGGATAGCAATGTGAAGGATTGTAATCATCCATACACAGTATGACCAAATTAATAGTGCTACAAATTTCTAAGTTCTCCTCTAATCAAGTTTGTATATGTCTTTACATGTCGTGCTCCATATTCCTAATGGTTGTTATAAATTGCCAGAAACTCCAAAAATATACAAGTTTGGGAGCTTTATGGTCATTTTCGCTAGATTATAAACACATTTAGGGTTTCTCTAGACTACTAGAATTCTTCTACTTGTTCAATGTCTTTTTCTAGCTTCTAGTTCCATATAGATTCTCTACAACTCTCTATTGTGTTCCCCATTTCTTTGTTTTCATGCATTTATTTAATTTTATGGGAATTTAATAATCATTGATACATTTATCCCACCACCCAACCTCTTATGTACTTCCATATTAGATCCCCACAATCTCCGAGTTCCTCTTATTTATGGACTTTTAGAACTTCACATAGATATCCTCTTCTTCACTTCATCATCCTAACCTCTAATCATTACCTACTCGAACTATTTCCTATATCTCCTTTTGGCTCCCCTTTGAATATATCCTTTGCATATCCAAATATTAAAAATTCATCTATTCCTATCTCCACTTCCCTTCATTAGTTCTACTTAAATTTTCCCCATCACTTTCATCTTGTCAAATTTTATGGTATTCCAAACTTTTATCCCAATATCCTAATCTTACATCCATTCTTGTTACATCTCATCTTATTATTGTCGATTTACTTTTACCCTCACGGGTAAATAGGTTAGTAAATGCAATCATAAGTTTGATATGTTTGCTAAAAGGATGGAATACTGGAATAGGAATTATGTGAAAGTATTGATAAATGCTTACTATAGCTTTGAAGAGTAAATATGCTTACATTTATTGCTTTATGAATATGCTTTAGTTATGATGCATATGGATTCATTGTGAATGTCTAACTACCATTGTAAGTGTGTTGAGTTAGTTGCAAGGACAGGTTCATTCCTCCAAGTGGAGGGGAAGTATCACTCAGGAGAAGTGATTGGTTGGATAACCAGTAATGTAACCTATTTGAGCCTACACACTCTCACAGTAGAATGGATAAGTCTAGACATAGAAGTGGGAAGTTGGTGAGTCATCCTTGGTTTGATGTTTCTACATTAGTAAGGGTCTTGTTTACTATCGAGTGCATTATTGGGTGATGTTTATCTGTTTGAGTTTGTGAGTTCCTTATATTGCTATGCTTGAATTTGTTGTTGATGAGTGTTTATACACACACACACACACGAGCATTCATGCTTGAAAAGAACGTATATATGTATATATAAACATAACATCTATATGTCTTTAACTATCAAAGTAGTGGTCTATACTTGATTATCATATTACTATTATATATATATATATATGTATGAGAGTGCATAAATATTTTTTTTAACTAAAAGAAGGGTAAAAATTTATTCAAACCGAAAAGAGTTGTACAAAGCAAGGGTATTACACATCCCTATCAATCTCCACTAATTGGTCCAACTTTTGAGACAAATCCGGGGGTAATTGACCCCTATCTACAATATTCCAATCATGCAAATAATCAGAAGCCCATTTAGCAAGACAATCCGCAACCCCATTCCATTCACGTGGAATATGACATAAAGAAACAAAATCTAAGGAAGCACATAGATTAAGAATATGTTTCATAATAACAACCAACTGCCAACTAACATCCTCTAATTGTTGCCTCTTCAACAAATTTACCACCACCTAAGAATCTAATTCACAAATGTTTTTTCTCCACCCGAGGGCACATCCACACTCCATGGCACACAAAATGGCAAGAGCCTCCATGACATTGTTAGTATACCAGCCCTTATAAACATAAAAGATAAACTCAATAGTCCTTGAACTAGTCCACCCAACACCTCCAATACCAGCATCACTAGATTTCCACGAGAAGAACCATTTGTGTTGATTTTCAACACACCCTGAGGGGGAGGACTCCAACGCCCCTCCCTATTTATCTTTCGAAGGGGATGACAACATCTATTTCTCTTGACTTGACCAGCACTCTGAGTAGCCCCCCTTTGAAGAGGAAGATTGAGGCAAGGACAAAAGATAACCTCTCCAAGATCCAAACCCTTAGCCAAGTCACACTTGGCCATAGTAGTTTCCCCCACCGAATGGAGAATCCTCCACCACAAATGTTGAACAACTAGCCTCACCTCTTGAAAAATCATGTGATTCCTCTCCAACCAAATATACTAGATAATAAAGGTGGGTCCTAGAGCCCAAGAAACATGAAGAAAAGAAGTCTTAATAGGGGCCTTCCCCCACCGAGCAAAGAACTCTGCCAAAGAAGAGACATGCCAACAAGCTTGGTTCCACACATCTCACCAAAGATGCCAAAGCCTCCTAGAAAATGAGCATTGGAAGAAGAGATGAGAGACATTCTCCTCATTGTTGCCACACAAAACACACATTGAGGGACCCTAAAACCATCTCTTGCACAAGTTATCCCAAGTAAGACATTAGTTCTGGACCACCAACCACAGAAAAAAATTGCACTTGGGCCACGAAAATTTATTCCACACTTGATTCCACCAAGGAACCTCAATGTCCCCAAACCCCTGCCTAAGCAACTCACCATATCCTGCTGAAACAGAATACTTGCCAGATAAATCACTATTACTCCAAGCCAGAACATCTTGTCCTACCATGGAATTGCATTCCTGTGATGCCAAAATCTAAGCCAACTCTTTCTTGTCCTCCTTTGACCCTCCTGGTGGCCAATCTAAGGAGTGCTTCCATGTAAGGCTAGCAACCAGTCCAATATTCTGAACAAACTTGTAATGTTGAACCGTATTCCACCCAGAAGTAGTAAAATGATCACAAAGAGACTGGAGGTGAGGGTAAGTTGAAAGAATGGGAGGGCGACCGTCCCAAGAATCCCACCAAAAAAGATCTTGAGAACCCGAATGACATCCAAAAAATCCTCTGCTTAACCAACTGAGCCCCCAACTTGAGGGTATTCCAAATCATAGAGCCCCTTCCTTCTAAAGGGTAACGAGGAAAATCAAAAGTGTTAACATCCTTAAGATACTTGTGGGTAAGAATACAAGCCCAAAGTTGATGTTGATTAGTAAACCAACGCCAATATAACTTGGTTGCAAGAGCTTGCCCATTCAAAATAGTAGAACGCAATCCAAGGCCCCCTACTTTCTATGGCCTGCACATCGTATCCCACTTAACAAGAATCCACTTGGTCGACTGCAAGTTACCACTCCAAAGAAATTTTCGTGAGAGAGTATCAAATTCCCTCAAGAAATATGAAGGAGCCACCTAAACAAAACCTCTGTAAATAGGAAGAGCTTGGATAACAGACTTCAGAAGAGTCACTCTTGTAGCAATAGAAAGCCACCGATGAGTCCAGTGATTGACTTTACTATGCAAATTATCCATCAATTTTTTCCAAGAAGACCTAGGTTTCCTACCAACAACAAGAGGTATTCCTAGATAGACAAAGGGAAGAGTCCCAATCTGAAACCTCAAAATATCAGCAATATGTCATTGAATAGCTTGAGGAGTATTAAAAAAGAAGATAGAAGACTTGTGCTCATTAATTTAATGACCCAAAGCAGCAAGATAAATATCCAAAGCCTGCCTAATATAACTAGCCTCCTAAAGGCGAGCCCTCCCTATAAGAGAAGTGTCATCCATAAACTGAAGATGAGAGAGTTGAAAAATCCCATTGCCCCAACACCAACCTTGAATCCTGCCCTAAGAAACCCATGACTTCAAAAATCTGCCCAAACCCTTAGCCATAATAATAAACAAATACGGGGAGAGAGGATCTCCTTGACGAAGGCCCTTGGAAGCCCCAAAAATTTCATAAGGTTCCCCATTCATAAGAATAGAAAATGAGGAAGAGGTAACACAACTCATAACCCAGCTAACCCAATCTTGACTAAAACCAAAGGCTAAGAGAACTCTTTGCAAAAAGTGCCACTTAACTCTATCATAAGCTTTCACCATATCCAACTTGATGAACATAGACTTCTCCTTGGAAGTCACCATAGAGTGGATGACCTCAGAAGCAATCACCACCCCATCCAGGATCTGTCTACCCTCAACAAAACCTCCTTGCTCCTTCAAGGCAACAAAAGGAAAACAAACTTTGAGCCTCTTTGCGATCAATTTTGTAATAATTTTACACACCGCATTATACAGGGCAATAGGTCAAAAGAATTCAAGCCGATCAACACTTCCTTTTTAGGAATCAGAATGAGAAAAGAAGAGTTTAGCACCCGAAGCATCTGCTTACTATGAAGATATTCCTGAACAACCTCCAGCAAATCCAAATTTATAATATCCCAGAAATCTTGAAAAAATTCAATAGGAAAACCATGGGTCCAGGGGCCTTACCTTTATTCATCCCAAAAATGACCTCCTCCAATTCCTGCAGAGAAATTAGATGAATGAGGAAATCATTCATCTCCTTGGAGATTAGGGAATGGATACAAGCAAGGATCAAATTCTCCTCATCTTTTGCAAGGGGTGAATCCTCAAAAAAAAAAAAAGCAGAATAAAACTATCTAGCCTCTCGAGACAAGGCTTGCAAGGAAGAAATATGGATCCCATTTGCATTAACCAGAGAGGAAATACAACTTCTATTACGTTGGGCCCGCACCGAATGATGGAAGAAAGCATTATTCTTGTCCCCTTCCTTAAGCCAATCAATGTAAGCCTTCTACTTCTGGAAAATCTCCTCCCAAAGCTCCCATTCCTCCACAACTCTCACAGCTTGGGCTTCCGCTTGACCCAGAGCATCCGAGAAACCAAAATATTGAATTTGATGAGTAATTTCATCAAAGCTTGCTTGGGCATTCAATTTCATAACCTTAAAATTTCCAAAAGTCGTCCTATTCCATCTCTTAAGGTGAAATTTAACATACTAAAATTTCTTAACAAAAGTGTACATAGTTGTACCATAAGCAGGGTTACCATCCCACCACCATTGAGCCATAATATCATGCAAGGAAGACTCTCGAAGCCACATAAGCTGAAACTTAAAAGGAGGATTCTTGGGAATAGTAAAATGGGAAACTATCAATTTAATGGGCCAATGATCAAAATCCCTCCAATCAAGAATCTTAGAACCAGTAACCAATCTACCTCCCACCCAAAAACAAGAAAAAAGAAATCTACCCAACCTTTATGGGATCGCTTCCTCTCCACTTTGTCTATTATTCCAAGTGAAAATACCATTAGAAGGTTTAACATCATTCAAAGAAAGCAAATCCACATTCTCCTAAAATAGAGCAACAATAGGCCTAAGCCGAGGCAACCCACCTCTTTTCTCTTCCAAGCTCAACACAAAATTAAAATCACCAGCTAAGATCCAAGGAAGATAAGGAACACATGATCTAACATACCTTATATGAGCCCAAAGACGGTTTTTTCCACAACTATCAATCGGGGCATAAACATTGGTAACCAAAATAGTTTCCCCTGAATCCAAAGAAGAGGAAACCATAGAAATAATAGAATGACTGGAAATCCACCAAATGAGAGCAACCTTTCTAGGATCCCAAAAAAAAGTCAAACCCCCATAACTCCCCTGAGAACAAATACACTTACATTGACCAATGTACCAGATACGGGAAGCACACTGAACCATACAATCAACTGAAAGTTTAGTCTCCTGAACACAAAAAATATTTGGATAATGAACAACAACCAGATCATGAATAGCCTTTTGATGGGGGGTGCTATTCAACCCCCTTACATTCCATGAGAGAATAATCATGGAGGTGATAGTGAAAAATGAGCATCAATGGGTTTAATAGACCCCAATTCCACCAACAACTCTCTCGTACACTTAATCTTCTCAAAATCCTTCTTGCAGAAACTTTTAGAAGAGTGCTCAGGCATTCCCTTCATAATTGTGCGTTGATGCACCCCCAAAGTTAGGGAAGACCCCTTGCTCTTACCAGAAACTAGCCCCTCCTTTGCTAGATCTGCCAAAACAATATCATCATCATCATCCTACATATGATCATTCATAGTTGCTAGAGGATCCTACATACCCTGAGATAAATGAATGTCTTGAGCGGGTCCTTGTCCATGTCCCACATTACAACCCATACCAATAGTAGCATGAGGCAAATTCGACAAAATTCCTTCCTCCAAGGTTGATGTGTTCAACACTTCAAACCAACTAAAGTCCTCTTCATTCTTCCTATCCTTAAATTATCTCTTCTGACCATGACGCTTAGCCCACTTAACTGGCACAAAGCCATCTTTATCTGGTTCACCCTCCATCATAGAATATTTTTCTTTATCCTCCTGAACAATTCTTGAAACTAAAGACGAAGGAGAGGGATTAGGAGGAACCCTTTTAATCCTATGGCATTGTCTTTGAAGATGTCCATACTCATGACAAATTTGACAACGAAAAGGAAGGGACTCATAGTCAAGTTGTTGAATCTAGGACAAAGAACCAAGAAAAAATTCTAAATAATCCGACAAGGGATTATCCAAATCAACCTCCACACAAATCCGAGCAAAAGAAATAACCTTTCTTTCTAGGGTTTGTTGAGCAACAACAATAGGCTTACCAAGAAGAGCCGCAATCCTTTGTAAAATATCCTCTCTCCAAAACTCCAGGAGCAGCATCGGCAGACAAACCCAAATAGGAACCTTTGATGGTAGTTCTTCAGCTGTGTTAAAACCCATATGCCAGGGTTTTAAAAACAATCTGACATGATTATAAAAATACGGTCCTCCAAAAACTCGATTCCTATCAGCCATATTGGAAAAAAAACCACAAAATAACTGTTTGCAACCACCATTAGCTCCATGTCACCCTCAACCTACCACATCCTCCTAATCCAAGCATCCAAAGCTGACAGAGGAATACAATCCCAATAAATTTACAAATTAAAGCATGTCTACTCCAATAAGAAACATCATCAACCACAGATTCTGGAGAAAGAACCAACACCGGGCGATCCTGACTCTTGGGCAAACAACCATTCACTTTCTTTAGTTTAGGGCCCTCCCCCACATAAAAAGATTGGGATTGTTGAGCATTCAACCCCGAAGAAGATCTGAAGTGAAAACCACCACGATCAACCAGCATCAAACTGCACGAGACCGGTTGCTTTGCCATAAAAACAAACAAAAGAAATCCCTAGAGAGCAAGAAGAACTGAATCCCACACTCAAAGCTGCACAACCCAATCCCCAGAATAGAAATAAAGGAAGACCCTCCCCAACAAGAAAAAAAAACCCACCCCAGCACAAAAAAAGCCTCCCAACACCCGAACGCACCAACAGAAAGAGCATGCACAAAATAAGAATTACATGTAGGCCATGGTGAGCCCATGGTCGCGGACTTGCATCCCTCTCTCCCAAGCAACGCTCATCTTCCCCAAAGATCATATGAGAGCGCATAAATATATATGCATACATATACATATATAAATATACACATAAGTATTATTGCTTATATAGAGGTGTGTGTATATATATATATAATATGTACTATAAATATACATATTTAGGTAATGATTGGCATGCATTTGAGATATTGAATGAGGACTATTTATTATCTTATGGGTTAATGTTGTTGATGATAAATATAGCTCCGTGCGATTCCTTCCAGCCTATCAAATTAAATGATAGCTTCCAGCCCAGCTATTTAATTTATATGTTGTTGTGAGAAGATGCGCCTTACTTCATTTAATTGGTTATCATATCTTGGTCGACTTGATAAGTGAATTGTTTAATTTGTAATTATTCTCCTTGTGGCCAACCTTGTTCTTGAAGAGGTGTGACCTCTCCCAAGAAAAGTATAAATACAAGATCATTTGTTCTCATTTATACATCAAGCAAGTTCATCATTCATTCTACATTCAAGTGCGAATTATATCTTGGGAAGATTGCAATTTTATCTAAGTGCGATTTCCTTCAAGAGCAGGTCGAAGTTCTATCAAGTGTAGATTGTAATCTGTATTTTGCATCTAGAATCAGTGCTATTACTTGGCCTTGAGTTTGGCCTTATTGTACAAGAAGAGTTGATTCTTGAATAATATATAAGTGAAATATTGTTGTTGGGTTTTTCTCCCTCAAGAGGAGAGTTTTCCTAGGGTATATGTTGTGTCATTGTGTCTGATTTTTGAATTAATTTTCTATGCATTCAATTTGATCACTAAATTTAACATGGTATCAGAGCGGGTTTGAGGAGATCATGATCAAATTTGATACTACAACAATACTCTATTCTCTTCGTCTTAAATCTTTGTCTATCTCTACATCAATCAAGATGGTGAATGGATTGAAAATTGAAGATAGACTCGAGGGAGCATCCAACTATACTTCATGGAGGTTTAGAATCATGCTCACATTGGAAGAGAATGATTTGGCTGAGTTTTTGGAGACCAAAGTTCCCAAACCTAAAGAAGAAGAAGAGAAGTTGCAATGGAGGAAGAAAGACATCAAGGCAAAGAATTTGTTGGTTGATTTCGTCGAAGACCATATTGTTCCAATTGTCTCCAAGTTGAAGAATGCAAGGCAGATGTTCAAGACATTAGAGGAGATGTATGAAATCAACAACACCAGTCGGGCTCTTGCACTAAAGTAATAACTACACCATGTGAAGATGGCGAAAGGAGAAACAATGATTGCCTACTTCATGAGAATCTCGGAGTTGAGAGATCAACTCTCTACAATTGGTCATGTGGTTGATGATAAAGATCTAACGATGGTTGCTCTCAATGGTCTTCCATTATCATGGGAGTCCTACATTCAAGGAATTAGTGCAAGATCCAAACTTCCTAAGTTTTATCACTTAAGGGTTGATTGTATTGAAGAAGAGTCAAGGTTGGTGGCTAGAGGTGTTGGTCAAAGTTCAAAGAATGAAGATATTCATGTTCTCGCCTCCCATGCTTCGAAGAAGAAAGGAAAATATGGGAAGAAAGGATTATTCAAAAGAAATCATGATAAGGGAAATGATGATACACCCACCTTCAAGAAGAAGAGAGACATGTCCAAGATTCAATGCTTTAGGCGTGATAAGTTTGGGCACTTCGCTAAGCATTATCCAACTAGACCTAAGCAAAAAGCCACCATTTCAGATGTTGATGATGCTTCTCCACAAAAGGATTCAAGTGAATAATTTTTCTACTCGGCATTTTCAAGCAGTGTACCTACTGACACCCACACTTGGCTGATCGATAGTGGTGCTTCATGTCACATCACTGGTTTTAAGGAGCACTTATCAAGTATGGTGGAGAAGGATTCTTCCAGACAAGTCATCATTGGAGATGATGCTAGCTACTCCGTGAAAGGAATTGGGACCTCTACACTTCATTTGGATTTCGGCATCACACTTCAGTTGAGTAATGTTCTTTATGTTCCTGGAATCAAGCACAATCTCATTTCAATTTCAACCCTAGAAGATAAAGGATATCAAGTTTCCTTCTCAAAAGGAAAAGTACTTGTGTGGATGGAGGATTCTAGCTTCAAGGATGCTCAAGTAATTGGAGTCAGACATGAAATTCTTTATAGGCTTTGCACGCATCCTCTTCAAGTGTTGGTCCATGATTATTCAAGTCTATGTGATCTTTGGCATCGAAGATTGGCTCACCTACACTACTGAGCCTTACCTATCATGGAGAAGATGGTGTTGATTCTTCCTAAGTTCAACCAAGAGCACGAAGGTACTTGCAAGGGTTGCACTTTGGGTAAGAATATAAAAGCCCCTTTTCATAGTAGAGAAAATAGATCTAAGTGCATTTTAGACCTTATTCATTCTGATTTATGTGGTCCTATGTCTGTTTCGTCTTCGAGTGGATTCTTGTATTATGTTCTTTTCATTGATGACCACTCTGGGAAGAATTGGATTTATTTTTTGAAAACTAAAGAGTCTGAGGAAGTGTTAGAAAGGTTTAAGGAATTTAAATCTTTGGTAGAGAATCTTTCTGGTAAAAGAATTAAGGTCCTCAGATCTGATAATGGTGGAGAATACACCTCTGGCAGTTTTCAGAATTTTTGTATTGATGCAGGGATTGTTAGAATTAGGTGTTGTACACCTTGCATAATGTTTGTAATGTTTTATTTATTTATTATGTGTGTGGTGCACCTAGGGGTTTTCTAGGTGAACGTGCATCACAAGGAGTTATAATGTTGGGGCCACTTTGTTGTATGTAACATTGGGACATAATTGTAAAATGTAATTATTTAATATTGGGGAATAATAATAAAATTAAAAAGTACCCAATATTAAATGTGGGGTCACATGATGTTGTATGGTTTTGGGCACATGGTTTATGTAATACCACTTGGTGGTTTTGTGGGAGCTTGTTTCTATAAAAGCAACCACATGGGTAGTTGTTTAGGGTTGACAATATCGCAAAAGTGCGTTAGCGTGCTGAGCTTGTGCATGTGTGAGGGCTTGAAGTACGGCATGGGATGTGTGTGATTCATGCTTATCACATAGAATGCATGGATAGCTTGTGCTTCTCGTATGTTCATGGGAGTCTCTCAGATGTATTGTAATGGGTTTTCTACTTTCGTCAATAATACATGGAGTGTGGATGCTTTGGAGGTCGGTTTTTCCTCTTTGAGGGTTTTCCCAGGGTATATCTTGTGTCATCTTTGATGGGTATGTTGTCTATTCTCTTGCATGTTGATGTTGAGTATTTTACTTGCATGTTTCAGATTTGGGTTATGTGGAAATTGTCATTCTATGGCTACATAGTTTCCCTTACAAGTGGTATCAGAGCTTTGGTTATTGGATTGGATAACCCTAAGTTGCATGAGAGAATGAAAGACAATGGCAAGATATAGGGTTTTGCAGGTGTTTTATTGCAGATATGAGGGTTTTGGGTTTGCTGGTTTGATGGGTTGTTTGCAGATTTGGGGTGTGAAAAACTTTTGAAAAATTAGGGTTTCTTGGTCATGCATTTATATGAGGGTTTTGGGGGTGAGCTTTCACAGATGACCTCCTAGGACAAAATGGACCTCATGGTTGGATTCAGGTTGGCTGAGAGAGAAATTTTGACATATAACATGCCCTATTTTGGTTACAGAAAAAAAAAATACCGCCCCTATTTAGCCGTACGGGCATCGACCGTACAGTCGTCTCAGAAAAATTATTAAAAAATTCGGAAAAATTTAAATCCCGTCGAAAATCTTTTTTGTTCCTGCAAAAACCGAAAAACAAAAAAAAAATATATTACAAAAATCAAAAATCAAAAACAACAAAAACAAAAAAAAAAAAATAGAGTGTTTTGGGGTCCTAATTTCCTACTTCTCGGGCCTGACCACCGTACCCTGCAGCGGTAGGGTGGCAGGCCCCTGTCGGCAGGGTACTGCCGGCCGGCGGATAAACCGCCGGCGGGTACCCTGTACCGGCCCTGCCGGCAGTCGGCCGGCGGCCTACCGCCACAACCCGTAAGGGCTTTAAAATTTTTTAAACAAATTTAAATTTTTTTCAAATTCCGCCAAATGAAATAAATATGCCGGATTTAAAAAAATTTATAAGCCAGTTTTAATATGGCGTCGGGTCCGCCATAAGGGGTGGAGTAATTTTTTTTTTAAAATGGGAAATTCAACCAGATTTAATAATTTTTGGATTCCGCCACCAGGGCGCCACCGGAGCGCCGCCCGGGAGCCACCAGAGAGCCACCAGGGGGTGTAATTGTGCTTTTTATAGCAATTTTTTTCAAACGCACATAACTTTCACCCAGCATGTCGGTTTTTTGACTTCTTACAGTCGTTGGAAAGCTGGTTCCAAGCACTACGCAGTGGTATAGGTGTTGTTCCATGGTTTTACAGTTTTGACAGTGTTTTGCTTGGTTGAAGTCAGATATTTATTTTGAGCTTTGAGAGGGCATATCGGGTGCATACGGAGTCGGATTTTGGACTTCGAATAGTCAACGTAAAGCTTGTTCAGAGCACTATGCAATGGATCAGGTTTGGAGATATTTTGGCATGGTTTATTTGCTATTTTCTTTATCTGAGCTGGTTATGGGTCTCTTTGACTATAGTGTTATTATGAGCTTATGGATTGTTGGATTTGGGATATTTGATATTGGATTCATTGTATGCTTAGTTGTACATCTCAGATTATTCTATTTTTGACATGGTTATCAGCATGTATGTTGCATTGTTGTATCTACAAGTTGTGCAATGTTGTAGGCGGTCTATACTTACTTATTGCACCTATGACTTGGATATGGGTTGTCTGCACACCAAGGATATGAGATCTATGTAGTTGACTATGATTATGCAGATATGTGGACACGGTTGGGTTGATTTGTTGGTATATTTGGTGGTGATCATGATGTCATGGATGTTTCTTGGGCATTAGATACTTTGGCATGTTATGATGGTTTATGCAGGTGCATTGATTGGTGGTATTGGATTGGTTCTTGATTATGGTTATGGCGGTGTATCTTCTTGGTTTGAGGAGATTGGTATCACGATGTCATGGATAGCTTGGTTACACGGTTCAGTGGGAGCTTGTGACAGTGATGGTTTGGCGGTGATGGATATGATGGTTTGGCGGTGTATCTTCTTGCTTTAGAGGATGGTTATCATGTTGTCATTGAGAGCTTGGATTCACAGGTTTTGTGTGAGCTTATGACAGTGTTAGTTGTGTGCATCATGGTGCCATGGGATTGCTCGGTATCACGGTTCAGTGGGAGCATTTGGAAATGGTGTGGATCCATTGGTTATTATGGATGGTTGTCTTCAGCAGGTGATCTTTGGTGTCATGGAGGAGCTCTTGGATTCTGAGTGCTACAGTGAGAGTTCTTTGACATCAGGTGTTGGAGATGTTGAGGTATTATTTATGACTTGTTGGTTATGACAGGTGATCCTTGGTCGTAGGATGGTTTTGTTATTATGTCATGGTATACTCTTGATTACTAGTTTAGAGTAGTGGCATGGTGCATAGTATGATGATTTATTCATGTGATCTTCTTTTGAGAGGATGTGAGATCATGGTGTTATGTTTATGTTCCTGATTCTGCAGTTGGAGCTATGATTTTGATCTTGGTTGGTTCTCTTTGTATTGAGTACATTGATGATTTGCTTGGTGTTTAGCATGGATTGATCGGTTACATGTGCTCATGGATACTTGGAGATATAGGTGAGGCTTGGTGTTCTCTTGTGGTTAGAGACATGTTATTGATATGGTTACTCTTGATGAGGTTTTAGCAGGAAGTCCGAGGGAGCCTACACCTTGGTTGGACGTGAGTTCAACATGGACCAATGAGGAGAGTGTTCTTGGTTGAGTCATGATGACTTGGATATCCTGGAGGAGCATTCTCATTCCCCACTCTTGGTCTACTCGGCAGTTCACTTGAGAGGCATGTCATTATTTTCAGTGTGTATTATGTTTGAAAAGTTTTTATGATATGGATCTTGAGCCATGGATATTTGGTTTTTGGAGGGTTCATTTGAGGAGTGTTGGCATGTTTATCTCCTTGTACATGTTGGGTTTAGGAGATGGTTTATTGGGCTGATTTCTTGGTTTAGGAATGGTTACTTTGAGTTTGATCTTCTTGTTTTGAGATGCTTACATCCATGTTAGTTACATATGTTATCTTTGATCTTGGTGATTGGATGGATGGATGTGGTTATGGATTTTGTTATGGGGTATTATGGAGGAGATCATACTTGACACAGTTGGCATTTAGAGGTGTGTGAAGGAGGACATGCTACAGGTTTTGGTTTGCAGGTTTTGCTTATCAATGCGGATGTTCCTTGGTACTACATGTTTACTTCTATGAGATGCTGGTAGTAGACTTGGTATGCCTTTTGTGATGGTGCCTTTTTTTGGGATGTTAACGAAGCGACGCGTTGAATGTGCTCATTCCAGGTTTGCATTCATCTTGACATTTCCCATGCAGTGGGAGCTCTTGGATGTGTATGTCATGCTTTGACAGGTTTGCACATGGAGTTTGTTATTGTGGTTTATGGGTGGATATGTTGTTGGCATGAGTTTACTATGATATGTATACCTTGGAGGTATGGATAGTTGGATGTGTTGGCATTTGCTGTGGATGTCATTTCAGCTATGGTGATTTATTCTTGACAGCTACTGGTGCATGTTGGATTCAGTGTTTGTGTTTTGAGATATCAGGTTGAGGCAGGTTTATGCTTCTTTGTGACAGTTAGTGTGACGTCTCTTTGGATGTGTTCTTGTCTTAGTGCAGTTTGCATGTTGGATGATGGGAGCATTCATGGATGAGATGGTGGTCACCTTGGTTCTTGTTATAGGTATCTTGATGGAGCACATGGAGCACTTGGATTCCTGGATGGTACATGTTGCCTATGGAGTTTTTGTTACCCCTTATGCAATGTATACAACAAGTGGGAGATTGTTAGAATTAGGTGTTGTACACCTTGCATAATGTTTGTAATATTTTATTTATTTATTATGTGTGGTGTACCTAGGGGTTTTCTAGGTGGATGTGCATCACAAGGAGCTGCAATGCTAGCCACTTTGTTGTGTTAATATTGGGACATATACCAAAGCTGTAATTATTTAATATTGGGGAATAATATTAAAAATTAAAAAAGTACCCAATATTGGGAATGTGGGGTCAAGCATGATGTTGTATGGTTTTGGGCACATGGTTTATGTATTACCACTTGGTGGTTTTGTAGCTTTACTGAAAAAAGCACCATGGGTAGTTTCATAAGCTGGGACAGCTTGTTGTAGGTTAGTTTAGAGCCAGTGCATGTGTGGAGTTTAGCACGGTGCATGGGATGTGATTCATGCTTATTTACAGAGTGATAGCTTGTGCTTCGTATGTCAAGTGGAGTCTCATGAAGTGGCCAGGCCGGGTTTTCGCCACGAATAATACATGAGTGTGGATGCTTTTGATATTAGGGTTTCTTCCTCTTGAGGGTTTTCCTGTATATCTCAGTTTAGTCTTGATGGGTATGTTATTCATTCCCTTCTTGCATGGATGTTGAGTATTTTATCGTATGTTTCAGACGAAGTTATATGGAAATTGTCATTCAGTATTTGAATAGTTTCCTTATGTGGATTAGTAGGGAGTTTCGTGTCCTATAATCCCTCACTAGAATGTGTCTAGAAAGGAAGAATAGGGACGATCGGTGCTGGAAGACCAGATCCATATTTGCAGGATTTGCAAACCTTTCTATATGTAGAAGCTTCCAGACTCGGCCATATATGTTCATAATGTGTGGTTCCTCATATACACAGTTCGAGAGAATATGACTGCAGCAGTTCTTTGAGGAAGAAGTTCAAGTCATCATTTGAGGATCTTTTTGATGTCTGGCTCTATGTTCGGTGTTCCAAAGGAAAAGAGAACTAAGTTGAGCTCGCGGGTAGCTGGAAATATTTAGGGCCATGAGAATAAAAGCCCATAGAACAGCACATTCCGGGGACAAAAGCCAGATCAGCATCGTAGGGGATGTTACATTTGAGGAAGATGTTGCATCCAGGAGATCCAAGGGAACTCGTGGAGATTGACAATGAAGAGTCTCCTCAGGATATGGAAGTTGACCATACTCCTGAGATACAAAGGGAGACTTCAGAACCAAAGGAAGACATTGATCCTATTGAACTTGGAACCCACCGATACCTACCGACATTGTTGGCTGGGAGAAAGAGAGACTCCAGGCATGCTAGGAAAGACATGCAAGAGTTAAAGTTTTGCAGCTCCTAGAGGCACATTCAGAGAAAGCAAAAAGCCACATAAATTCTCTAGTTATGTTTCCTTGATGAGTCAGATTATAGAATCCGAGCCTACCTATGTTGAGGAAGCATCTAGTCATCAGGTTTGGAGAGATGCTATGACAGAGGAGTGTCAATCAATTCTTAAGAATGATGTTTGGGGCATTGTTCCTAGACCCGAGGGCAAGTCTGTGGTATCTTCTAAACGGCTCTTCAAGATCACATATATGGAGCATTGGGCAAAAAGCAAGATTTGTGGGTTTGTGGGTTTTTCAAAGAGGGAATGCTGACGCAGGCAAGAAATTTTTTCTCTCTGGCTGTAATCCATCATTGCTATTGTTGCATCTAGAGAGACAGAAGATCTACCAAATGGATGAAGATAAAGCTTCTGTCGGTGGATTGAGGAAGAAGTTTATATTGAGCAACCTGATGGATTTGAAGTTCATGGGAAGGAGTCTCATGTTTGCAAGCTGAAGAAGGCCTTGTATGGTCTTAAGCAGGCTCCTCGAGCATGGTATGAAAGGATTGATTGTTACCTATCAAGTTTGAGCTTCTTGAAGAATGATGCTAACTCTAATCTCTACTTCAAGGTAATCAATGGTGAAGCATTAATTTTGGTCTTATATGTTGATGATTTGATTCTTACTGGAGAAAATCACCTGATTCTCGTGTGCAAGAAGGAGTTGACTTCTAAATTTGAGATGAAGGATCTTGGGCTCATGCATTACTTCCTTGGCTTAGAAGTCTGGCAGAAACCAGATGAGATGATTATAATTCAAGGGAAGTACACCATTGATATACTTAAGAGATTTGGTATGGTGAATTGCAAATCCATGTCTACACCCATGAAGACCAACCTACATAAATTGAAGGAGGCTGCAGCTAGTTCAAACTTAGTGGATCCTACATTGTACAGATAGATGATTGGATCCTTGATGTATCTAGTTAACACTAGACCTGATATTTGTTATGCAGTGAGTGCACTTAGCCAGTTTATGTGTGAGACGAGACAGATACATCTTGTTGCAGCTAAACATATCCTGAGATACTTGTGTGGCACAGTTGGATATGCATTGAGGTATTCTTCAGATGCAGACTTGGAGTTACATGGTTATACTAATTTTGATTGGGCAGGGTGTGTCATAGATCGAAAGAGCACCTCTGGTTGTTGCTTTAGTTTGGGTTTTGCTATGATATCCTGGTGCAGCAAGAAGCAGTCATCTGTAGCATTGAGTACAGTAGAGGCAGAGTATATTGCAGCTTGTATGGCAGCTTGGGAATCATTGTGGCTTCATAAGCTCCTTGTAGGACTGTTTGGACAATCAATGGAGCCTACTGTCATTCATTGTGATAATCAGAATTGTGTGAAGATTTATGTCAATCTTGTGTTTCATGACAGAACCAAGCATGTTGAGATCAAGTACCACTATATTAGAGATATGGTACTACAGAAGGCTATACAGTTGAGGTATATTAGCACTGATGAGCAGACGACAGACATTCTCACCAAGCCTCTCTCCAAGATAAAGTTTGTGTACTTTTGAGATAATCTTCGTATGGTGGAGAATCCAGCCTTGACTGAGAAAGAGTCTCAGTATCAGTGAGCCTTGTTTAATGAGTTCTTCTCTAAGAGAGAAGTTCGAGGTGAAATCCCTTGTTAATGCATTTTCCTTTGAGATGGAGGAATTTGAGGTTCAAGCCCTTGTTAATGCATTTATCTTTGAGATTTGAGGTGAAAACACTTGTTTCCACCCTCTGAGTTGAGTCATGGTGGATGTCATGTGTGTGACTCCATGACACATCTTGTACTTGTGAATGTCATGTTGAGGTGACAACATCATGTAAGTGATGAACACTTGTACACACCATAGTATGGTTGATGTCATGTTGAGGTGATATCTAATATCACGATGAGGTGATATTCTTCTTTTCACATCTGGTTGTAGCCAATGTGGTAGACATCACGTTGAGGTGATATGTCTTGTGCAGCTGGAAATTCTCTCCCTAGCTGAGAGGGAGTGTTGATGATAAATACTTCATACGATTCCTTCTAGCCTATCAAATTAAATGATAGCTTCCAGCTATTTATATGTTGTTATGAGAAGATGCGTCTTACTTCATTTAATTGGTTATCATATCTTGGCTGACTAGATAAGTGAATTGTTTAATTTGTAATTATTCTCCTTGTGGCCGACCTTGTTCTTGAAGAGGTGCGACCTCTTCCAAGAAAAGTATAAATACATCATTTGTTCTCATTTATACTTCAAGCAAGTTCATCATTCATTCTACATTCAAGTGCGAATTATATCTTAGGCAGATTGTGATTTTATCTAAGTGCAATTTCCTTCAAGAGCAGGTCAAAGTTCTATCAAGTGCAGATTTTGATATATACATATAGTGCAAATTGTGATCTATATTTTGCATCTAGAATCGGTGCTATTACTTGGCCTTGAGTTTAGCCTTATTGTACAAGAAGAGTTGATTCTTGAATAATATATAAGTGAAATATTGTTGTTGGGTTTTTCTCCCTCAAGAGGAGGGTTTTCCCAGGGTATTTGTTGTGTCATTGTGTCTGATTTTTGAATTAATTTTCTGTGCATTCAATCTGATCACTAAATTTAACAAATGTATATATATACAAGTATATTGCATATACTATATATATATATATATATATATATATTATGTTGCTAATATATATAGGGCATACGTAATATGAATATAGCTAGCACATATACAAGGTGGGTTGCACACTACACTATACGACAGCAAAGATTGTAAAAGGTCATGCATTATGTAAATGGTTAGTGAATGAAACTCGATGCACAAAGCTTTCGCTTGTTGTCTTGGAGGTGATACGTTGATTATTAGTGAGGAAAGTAGAGTGAAAAGGTTGCATTTAGATATAAACTATTATTGTTGGGCACTTAAAGCATTTAGCATAACCTTTGGAGAATACTAAGCCAAACGTATTGCAAGGTATAGAGGTCAATTTGTATGTATGTTGTGCAAAGTATTAGAGGTCGAATATATTATACTTACAACTATACTTTGAGAGGCCGAGTATTACTCATGTTTTCCACGCATAAAGGAACAAGTATTCTGCAAAGTAACTCACAACATTAAGTCGATATGCAGAGGAGGCTTAGTTGACACCTTATTTGGGAATAACTTTGACTTAGTAAACTCTTTAAATTCCTTGTCATTTGGTAATTATCAACAACAAATTAAGAGCATGTACAAGTTGTTGACTTGGTCAATCTGATAAATGAAGAGATTTGACTCATATGATCTTGAGTAAGCCCAACTCTCATGGGTCACGATCTTGATTCAAAACGAAAGGCACCTCCCATCAACCTTTCATGGTTTTCACACAAGTTCACCTCAAACCTGGGCATCAACATCAACCCGCTCATTTGTTCACCTCATGTGGTTTTCTGGATCCTCCCACAAACCCTTTCAAGATCCGTGAACTGCATTATACTAGTGCTTTTGTTCATTACAATATTTTACACTATGGGGTAAACTAAGCAAATAACCCACACATAGCAATTGTTGATGATTGTGTCATTCGATCTCCAACAACATAGGATATTTTCAATGTAGTTGGACATGGAATATTGATGTTATATCCCCCCATTGTGAAATTTCCAATTATTGGAAAACATAGAAAATAGAAGCACACTTTACAATAAAAAATGAAATGTGACTAGAGCTGATAAGCGGCCCCGTCGTTGGTGACTAATGAGAGGACGCTGAGTGTCCTTCCTCCTTTGCCTCCTGCCTCCAAGCTTGAATTTATCTAAAACACATATTCTTCATTACTAAGACATGATAGCTCTTCATCATTTACATTGTTTTCCCCATCAGTTTCTTCAACCAAGTAAGCATGTTGATCCAATTTGTCATCTAGTAGATCTTGTGCCCTCTTCTTACAATTTAAAATTACATGTCTTGTTTCATTACAATAGAAGCATTTTATTTTTCCTTTTTAAGGAATATACTTGGATTTGTACTTACCTTTTCTTGCTTTGTCATGTACATGTAAAACTTCTTCAGATTCTAAGTCTTCATTATTGTCAAGTAGAGTACAAATTACTCCTTCAAGGCTAATGCTTACCTTGCTTAATGTGAACACCATACAAGACATATGCTTAGGCAAACTATTCAAAAGTACTGCTTTGGCATCATCATCTTTTACTTTTTCATTAATACCAGCTAGCTGATTTATGAGAGAGTGAAGCTTACTGATATGATCAGCCATTTTTGTACCTTTTTTCCATCTTCAATCCATACAATCTCTGCTTCAATGTTGTCTTGGCAATTTTTGCTTTGGATCCGAAGAGCTTGTTTAATGACTCCCAAATCTCTTTTTTTTCAACTTCACAAAATCCACATGGTGTAAATTTGCTTTTGATAAGCCGAGACCAATAGTTCCCAAAGCTTTTTGATTTTTGATATTCCACCTAGCAAATTCATTTGCATCAATTGGTGTGACTAAGTTCGGTTTGATAACATCCCAAAGATCCTATTCTATCAAGTGTGGTTGCATCTGTATCTGCCATGTATGAAAGTCTCTACCATCGAATTTCTCGATGAAACTTAATTTATCCATGACTACTCTTTTAATCAAAGGTGTCGGGCTCAACCGATAATACACCTTGACTATAACACTTTTGACAAAAGGAAAATTGATTTTAATTGAAAAAACTTATCATTAAACAGTAAATCTAAGACATTACTAATGACTTGTTTTAACACTAACTCATTTTAAGACACTATAAGAACAATATCAATTGGACACTATAATTAATGACTTGTAAGAAATGACCCTATTCAAAAAATAATAATGTTACTTTACTTCTAAATTAAGACACAAAACATAACCTTCCGTTCAATATATGAAGGCACACCAAAAGAGGATCCAATTCGTTTTGGTTGGGTAAAGAGGATCCAATTCGTTTTGGTTGGGTAGTTGAAGAAGATCCTGAATATATGAGGCCACTAAAGATCACTCTAAGCAAATCACTTGCAACATATGCATGGAGCACTCCACAATCAATTCACTCATGCGACACCAAATGATAACTTTGCCAACCAAATAGCCACACCCAATCCTCTGATATAACCATCTCAAAAAGTTTGATCCTTCATCTCTCGGGCCGATCAAACCATCAAATATGACCTTTGATATAGGCCTAACAAATTTCTGCCACCAAAGACCAAAATGGAAAGGTGCCCCTGCACTAAAGATGTTTGTCGCACCAAAAAATATGAGCTTGGTCTTGTGGGATAGAATCCCAGGAAATAAATCAGGTCGAACAAAAGATACGATTGTCCTCAAAAGATGACTATGCTTTAAGTGACAATCCCTTCAACAAAGCCACACAGATCAAGAGATTAGGCACAATGATTAAATCTTGGAGAAACCACGACCATTGATGTAAATGCCCTCCATGAAGATCAAGGTAGGCGAGTTGATAAACCACCAACCAAAATAATAATAATAATGTGTCTACAAAGAACGTAGGGCAGAGAACACAAAGGATTTTGCCACCAAAAAAATGTGCGCTTACAATAACAAATCTCACCAATATGTGTGCTTTGCTCTAAATAGGGTATTGCAATAGCAATGCTAGTGCTCACTCTATCATAGTAGCAAATGTGTCTATCTTGTCTCAAATTTCAGTATATAAATACGCGGGTCCAAGGGCATTGGAACAACCCAAAAGTGAGTATCGCTCTGATACCATATAGAATAAATATAGTTGAAAATTACAGAAATTTGAATAATATTTCACACAAAAAAATGAACTACTATTTCACTCACTTTCCGATCATAGATTACATATGCCAATATATAGGAATTGGATCTCCTATAATATAGGAGAACTCCCGTAACAAATCCCTTACATTATGGGATAACAAATAACCAAAATATAACAAACAGACGTAAATATACAAGCTCCTAAACAAACTAACAAATTTTTTTCTATGTATCCTATAATTCTAACAAACATGTGAACACTAACAATACTTTTCCCAACAAAGATTATATTGATCACTATGAAGATGAGGATGATTGATATGATGTGTCTAAAGATAACTTCATAGAAGAATATATGAAAACAATAATTATGGTACATCTAATCAAAGCTTAAAATATGAACATAATTTTGATCTAGATAAGTATGAGTTTCCTACTCATAATATTGAACATCTAAGGGAACTCATGTCAAGGAACCTAAAATTCAAGCCATCAAATAAAAATATAACCCATACAAATAGAGTATTAGTACAAACCTAAAAAGGATATTAGTCAATGATGAGGCAAGTAACTACAAGGGGTGATGTCACTGCTACTAGATCAAGTAAAAATGACATGAATCAATATAAGAAGAAGAAAGTGGTATAGAATAAGATGACAAGAAATAGTGCTACAACAAAGGTGATGGAGAATATGAACCTAATGTAATAGTGGATGATTAAGAAGATAAATGTGCTAAAATATCATGATGTGGAACAACTTAGTTCCTATTATAATTATGATATTAAATCCACTACAATCAAGTCTGATTTTTTGTCATGTAAATCTGAAAATTAAGTTTTATGTAGATACAAAAAAATCCAAATAGAATTCTTAATTTTTGTAGAATGTCAAAAGAATAAAAATAGAATGAAAAAACCACTATAAACATAGATTACATTAATAAACCCCTGCAAGAAAAAATTCACTAGAAATAGATGCCAAGAAATATTATTACTTCAATATTTGAGTACAAAACATATTCTTCATCAATTCTTAGCAACTTGTAAAACAAAATAGCACTTTAGACCTACAAAATACACTTTGAACCATGACCATTGTCTTCCCCCAAAACACATATATATAGTTCTTCGACTTGGGCATCCAAAACCATAGTTAATTTGAATTGAAGAGTCACATGTGTCCCTTGACATTCCAAACCTTTCCCTCCAAAAATCCACACCCAACTCAAGAAAATAAGCTTATAACTTATGTCAATTCTAGAATGTAAATAGTTACTTTATCCTCGAAGTTGAGCATCCCATTTTGTGGAACCAAGAAAGCAAAAACTATGGAATTCCAATAGCCACCTAATTGTCCTTTTCCTCTTCTAGGAATCCACCTTGGAAAAAGATAATTAATCTACAATATTTATTTAATTTATAGTAGCTTACTAATCCCACTTAAATCATGATGAATTTATTTAAATTAATTTTTGAGAGATTTATTTATCCCATAATACCTTATATGTCTATGTACACTTTATAAAGATGTTTGAATACAATTAAGAAATTTACAAAGGATTTACAAGGTGAATGGGCCCACCCTAATCCTAATAGTCTCCCACTTGACATTTACCTTATGAATACATCCATTAGAAACATAAATAATTATATAACAAATATTAGGCATATGGCCTTCTTGCACCAAGAGAAATTATTTGTGTCAAAAGGTTTCATAAGTGAATCTACAACATTTTCCTTAGAGTCAACCTTCTACAGCTTAATTTGTCAATTGTCAACCATTTCTCAAACAAGGTGACATTGAACATCAACATGCTTAGTTTGAGCATGATACATAATATTTTTATCTAGAAAATTACACTTTTTTTTTATTCAAGGGGTAAACGCTTTTGACCGAAGCTATGAACTAGAATACAACCATTCAACAATACCACCCCAATGGGGTTTGAACCTTGGTGGCAAGAACAACAATGCCACCTTTAACCATCACACCATGCCAATACAGGCTAAAAAATTACACTTTGATAATCAAATCAAATTTTAATTATCTTACAATAAAAACCCATACTTGCACTTAGTCTACATGGCCATATAGCCCCTTTAGACACGTAATTAGTGGTCATATATTCATCCTCATTAGTAGATCAACAAATTATAGGTTGCATCTTACTCATCCAACTTACAACACAACCAAATAATGTGAAAAAATAGCCAATTGTAGAGCTCCTACTATCCCAATCATTGGCTTATTCTATATCCACAAATCCCTCTATATCTAATGACTTACTTATACTTTTAGGACTAAAATAAGTGAAACAATATCTAAACACCTATTTCACTTTATTCCAATGTTCCCTACGTAGGTTAGGCATAAGCCTACTCAAAACTACCACTTCTTGGGAACTATCTGGTTCCATCCAAACTATTGCATATATAAGACTTCCAATGGAACTAGCATATGTACCATTATACATATCCTCTAAATCATATCCATTCTTAGGACACATTTCTAAAGTAATATTTTTGCCAATAGATAAAGGAATATGATTCTTAAGACACATTTATAGTGTAGACTCATTCTTGTCTTATTCAACTACTTTGGTATAAGAACTCCATTCATTGCTAGTATTTATCAAAGAAAAAATACAACAAAAATCAAGTGGAATATACCTCTTTGGTGGATTCTATTTGCCTTGTTGATCTTCTTGGAGGAGTAACATGAATTTCATCTTGTTCTTCAACTTACATCATATATCCAAATTTGATGAAATTATAGAAAAATGCTTTAAAATAGAGAAAACCCTTCTTGCTAAAGGACTTATAAATATACTTTCCAAAGACGATCAATTTAATAAGCCCAAATTATTTAGAAAAGATAAGGGTGATTGGAAATGAAGTGATTAAATCCAAACACATTCAAATAGTTCAAAATCCAACTACCATGTTAGTCCTCACAAGAAAGCGACAAGAAGAAACCCAACACCCATAATTCACTCCCTTAAAAGAACCATTAGAAGTTTTCATTGATAAGGTAGTAAAAGAAATCATGATAAAATTTCTAGAAACCAAACCTTTTGTGAAAACTTGGTATAGAGAACGTAATTATTAAAAATACCATAAGGTTCAAGGATGTTCAACCAATAGATGTATAAAATTTAAAAATCAATAGATGTATAAAACTTAAGAACTATATCAAAGATTTAATTAATGATGGAAGTATTCAGATCATGAAAAAATTGTATCTGCATCACCTATCGAGCAATTATGGATTTATCAAGACCATTCTCGAAGAATAATTGGTGATGTACATAGCCTAACCAAGGCCAAAGAGGTCATACCTACAATGTTCATACTAGAAAAATCACTCACTCACATAATGGTGGGACATATTGACAACCAAATGGGCACCATTAAAATCAAAGGCCCTTCCTATTCTACAACAAGGTTTACCAAAATATTTGTTTAAGGTCTTCCTCCACCTTCTAATAGAAGATGATATAACATAATTGAATAAATCAAGACCAGCACCCATAATGGTAGCCAAGCTAAAATTTTAGCTGTTCCAGATGATTCCAGAGGTCTGCAAGAAATTATCTAACTGCACCTCTATTTTGCCCGACCCCTACTCCCTTCTCCTAAGTCTTTTCCCTTGGCTTGAGCTCTTGAAGATGCTACAAGACTTCAGCCGGAAAGATGTTGCTATCTAAAATACAAGATTTTCCCAGTAACTTGCATTTTCTGTAATATATTACTTGCATCTCTTGATTGAGCCCCCCTGACCTGTATCCTTCCTGTTGGAAGTTGTTCTCTCTTGTTGTACTTCGAGAAATTTTAAAATTGCTCCACAGAATACCCCAAGCCTGCAACCAATAAACCACCAAGAGTTTGCAGAAGAAAAGTAGCAATTTAATCCATTCATGTTTTAATTCATCACTAAGCACAAGCAAGCATCAACAACTTTTTCACTACTAATCGAGATCTCCCAGGCTGCACCATCATCCACTAATCATACAGAGCGGGATCCAGAGGCAAATAAGAGATTTTCTGGACTTAAATTGTTAAGGGTGCTTGGCAAAAGCTCCAAATTATTTGCTTGTGTCTATATTTCAGATCTTGGCCCTCGAGAGAATTTTTTTTTTAAATAACCATACAGCCCACCTACCTTGACTGAATCATATCTCTTGCACATATAATTCAAATATGGTATTCTATAGTTCACCTCACTAGTCGAGCAATTGGGAGAATGTAACACCCCCTCAAATCCTATCTCTCATTATCTTGCCCATGAATGTTGTGGGGCTATGTCGATGGAGATCTTATAGGAGTTTCCTTGATCACATTTTGTTCTTAGGCTTTACCAATGAAAACAATGGCAGGCCTAGGCAATCTTTATGTTTACTGATAATCTCCCACAAGCTGGCCAGAAGTGGGGGTTTCCCAAAAAGTCAATAACTCACTACCCAAATCAATGTCTCAGCTTGCTTGATGGAGTTCCACCTTAATGAAAACAGGGACATAGTGTCAGCATATTACTCCCACCAACTTGATTAGCTCGGCAACCATCAAGAGTTGCATATGCACTGAAGGAGGCCCATTAGATATAGATGGTGTGACAGCTTTGTATATAACAAAATTATACTATAGTCCTTCAGCTCTACTAGTAAGTATTCCAATTTCATTCCTATGACTTTTATGAGTGAGTGCTCCAGAATCAATTTGTTGCAGTGCTTTTAAGACTAAACATAGGGTAAGACTCCATCATTAACAATAATGGTGGGAAGCAGTTCTACAGTCTAGAAACAAACTTTCTTCACTATGCAACTTGTAAACAATGGCCTTGTTACTAAACAGAAGCAGATATATTCAGTCAGAAAGCAAGAATCTGCTCAAAAATGGACAGAAAAAGATA
>VDFB02293159.1:0-13691 GCA_007258455.2 Sequoia sempervirens | reverse complement strand
TGTATATCATTTTTGGAGCATGTATAATGTTTTTTATCATATCTTATATACCTCTCTAGACTTTTCAGTTTCATTGAACATTGGACATTTGTATTTATTTTTGATGAGCGATGATATGCAGCGGCGAGGAGTTTTGATGATGTGCATTTTTTATGTGATGATGTGATGATGAGATGGATATGCATATGTTTGTATCTGTTATGAGATGGATTTGTGATGCTTTTGATGGTTTGATGACTAACATGATATGTAGGATGATTCATGCTATGATTATGATTTGTGATGTGTACTAATGATGTCATGCAGGTGGATGACCTAGGATGTTTGATTATGAGAGTGTGCATGAAGATATATGATATGTTTATGAAAAATGATGTGGAAATGGAATGTATGTATGGAATTTTTATTTTTGGATTTTTCAAATGCAAGAAATAATGATGATGTGATGAAAAATGGATGTTCATGTTTATGAGATGCATCATGAATTTGTAGTATGTATATGATTTAGGAAAAGAAATGATATGTGAAATGAGTCAAATGTTTATGGGAAAAATGTCATGATAGATAAATGATATGAAAATGGTAGATGAGTGCAATAATGGGATGAAATGTATGATGTAATGAAATGTAATGGCATGATGATAAAATAATAATGATAATGAGATGAAATGATAATGATGATAAAAGGATAATGAAATGTTATGAAAATGATATGAAATGATAAAGGATAAATGAAATGAAATGATGATGAAATGATAACTGTAGTGAAATGATGATGAAATGATAAATGATAAATGATAATGATATGAAATAATAAATGATAATGATAATGAAATGATGATGAAGATGAAAGATGATAAATGTCTGAATGTCCTCCACAACTAGTCCAAAGAGACATGGCAGCCATTGATGTTATTGGTCAGACCTTTAAAACTCTGATGCAAATCTAGTATGTATATATGTACAATGATCTAAATGAAATGCAACGAAATGAAACCAACCATTTGTTGAGCCTTTTGTTAGCTTTCTTGAATCATCATAGAGCATTTTAAAATGTTGAGTAATGTTACAAATAGATATAGCATAATGATGACACAAATTTACAACTTTCATGATTTTTGATATAGCAAGTGAACACAAGCATCGAGGTATAATTGAACCGAGATGACCTAAGCATTGCTTGCATAAACAGACAAAGACTAACCACTTTTTGATGCAAATGTGGAACTGTCATCAATGATACACTTTGGAAATCATGTCTCGCGACATATTTGCACCAAATTGATAGTTAACCTCAAGACAACAGACAAAGAAAAAATCATCCTCTTTCCTCGCCACTTTAGTTCAGTACATCATCGAGTGTGCTCCAGAGAGATGGTATTGAAAAATCAAACAACCATTTTTCAAAATATACTACTGCTATTCCAAACATTATTCAAATTTTAGATCATCTAGATATAAGTCATGATATGGTACTTAGCTGAAAACTGTTGTGATATGGATCAATAATTGGATAACTGTTCATGTGATTTGATTGTTTGTTTGCATGATTGGATTTTATGTCATTGTCTAGCTACTTTGGTAAAACCTCAAAGTTGGTTGTTCCCCGTATGTTAACGTTTGCCCCCAGTATTGACACAACTTGCTGAAATAGATATGTACAATGATCAAGCCATGGTAAGACATTATTGCTTGAGGAAAATGATGGAAGCATGATGCTGATACGACCCTAACATGATGGAAAGATGCATAAAATGAAGGCTGAGAAGCTAAGTGCAGAACATGAACTAATAGATGGAGAGCTACAAATAGCATCTGTTTGCTAGATTTTCACTATTTGTTTTTATTGCATTTTTCTGATTTCTTTTTAATTTTTTTTTGTAGTTTTCTTGACAATAGACCACATGTTGCCAAGTTTTCACCCTATGATGATTTTATTTTATTTTTTCAGGACTTTTTTTGATGTTTATAGATTTTTTTCAGGACCTTTTCTGCTGTTTTTGTGTTTTTTCAAGACTTTTTATGCTATTTTTGTGAATTTTTTTTAGGACTTTTTCTATTGTTTTTGTGTTTCTTCAGGACTTTTTTTGTTGTTTTTGTGAATTTTTTTCAAGACTTTTTATGTTGTTTTTGTGATTTTCTTCAGGACTTTTTCTATTGTTTTTGTGATTTTCTTTTTAGAACTTTTTTGGATGATGATGACTGCTTCAGACATAATACTTTTTCAAGTGCATACTATTGATAGGTTCGTCAAATAGGTCCCCTTATGATGTTGATAACTTGTATTCTCTTGAACTGTATACTACAATAACCACGTACAGACCCAACCAATTTGGTTCAAACTTTCCTTTCTTTTCTCTGTCTTGCTGATTTTGTGGGTTTTCCTTCAGAACAAGATCACTGATCTAAATAGTATGTGGCTTGACTCTGTGATTGTAACTTGAGACATAATTTTGTTGATAATCTTTAGAATGTGATTACAAATGCCATGAACTTCTTGTAAAGCCTTGTTAAGGTCATCATGTTTCAAGACATCAAATAAAAGTACCATCAAAATTACCGACAATAAAGGGTGTCGGTGATAGGTATAAGCGAGAGGATTGTGAGATAAAATTATTGCTTTTAGTTCTGAGATGATCTCATTTGATGAATCATCTTGGTAAGGCATAAATCTTTCCATACCAAATTGAATCAGATCCTACTAAGTGGCAAATGATTTGGCTTTCAGGTGTGTCATAAGTAGGTGCAAATGATTGTTCCACCAGAAATTCATAGCGAGCCTCATTTTCTAGGAGTTGCAATAATGATGCAATTGTGGCCATGGAATCAGCTGCCTTGTTATCAAGTCTTGGAATCTATATGAACTTGATATCCATGAAGTACTTCTTGAAATTGTCAACCATTTTCTTATATGGCAACAGTTTGTCATCTTTGGTCTAATAATCATCATTGATCTAATTAATGACTAACTATGAGTCACCATAAACTTGTAGTTTTGTGATCCTCCATTCCAATGCGATTAAAGCTTCATATTTGGCTATGTTGTTAGTGCATGGAAACATTAGCCTATATGACCGAGGAATGGTATGTCCTTGAGGGGTGACAAAGTATGCACCTTTAATGTGTTGAGTGAAAGATCCATCAAAGTATAAAGACCAAGGTTGCTTCGATTCTACCATGAAGACATCAACATCAATAAATTCAATGTGCATGGGATGCTCTACTTGTAGTGGTGCTTCAGCTAGTTGATCAGTGATAACTTGTCCTTTGATTGCCTTTCGATCAACATAATGAATGTCAAACTTGCTCAAGATCATGACCCATTTTTCTAACCTTCCTGTCAATGTAGCTTTGCTTAACAGATACTTGAGTGGATAATTCTTTGCAACAAGATTGATTGTATGAGTTAACATGTCGTGTCAAAACTTCTGTGATGCAAAGACTACTTCTAGACAAGCTTTCTCAATGAAAGTGTAATTGAGTTCATGAATTGTTAGTTTTCAGCTGATGTAATAAATTGCACGTTCCTTTCCTGTAGTATCCTCTTGTGCTAATAATGCCCCTAAAGATGTCTCTATTGTGGCAATATATAAGATTAGAGGTTTGTCTCGATTTGGTGGTACTAGAACTGGTGGGTTCATCAGGTATTGCTTGATCTGTTGAAATGCTAATTCACACTTATCGTCCCATTTGAAAGGAACATTCTTATGCAATAGATGCATAAAAGGTAGGCTTTTATCGGCCAGCTATGCAATGAACCTTCGTATAGATTGAAGTCATCCTTGTAATGACCTCAACTGACTAATATTCCTTGGCAGAGGCATTTCCATGATTGCTTGCACCTTGGCAGGATCTACTTCAATTCCTTTTGCTGATACTATATATCCCAAAAGTTTCCCAGATGTGACCCCAAAAACACATTTCTTGGGGTTGAGACAAACTTTGAACTTTTCCAACCTTGCAAAGATTTTGGATAACACTTCGAGATGTCCTTCTCTTGTGTATGACTTTTCCAATATGTCATCTACATAATCTTCCATGAATGTGTGCATCATGTCATGAAAAATTGTAGTCATAGGTCTTTGGTAAGTAGCCCCAGCGTTCGTCAGACTGAAAGGCATGATGTTCCAACAATAAGTCCCCCATGGACATGTGAAAGTTGTTTTATCCTGGTCTTCAGGTGCAATCTTGATTTGGTTGTAACCAGAAAAACCATCTATTAGTGAATACATGGCATGGCCAGCTGTTAGATCAACTATAGTATCGATGCTTGGAAGTGGGAAGTCATCCTTAGGACATGCCTTATTAATATATTTGAAATAAATGCACACTCTAACACTTTTGTCATGCTTGGACACTAGAACAATGTTGGAGATCCATTCTACATAGTCGATCAATCTTATAAATCCTACATCAAGGAGTTTTCAGAGTTCTTTAACTAGCAGTGCAACATGAGGATGCATCTTTCTGAGTTTTTGTTTCACCAGTTTAACTCCTAGTTTGATGGAAAAGTGATGCATTATAAGATCAAGATCAAGACCTGGCATGTCTACGTAAGACCAGGAAAAGTTGACTTGATTTGTTTTGAGAAATTCCATGAATTCAGGTACTTCTTTATATGTCATTGATGCAGCTAACTGTAGAATCCTTGGTTTTTCTATAGTTTCAAGATTAACTTCTTTTGTAGGCTGAATCAAGATAGGTGATCGCTCATGATAGTGCTATGAGAGAGTGTCAAGTATCCCATCATCTAGTGCCTTAAAAAGGTTTTCACCATCTGATACACTCTTTGTTTTATCTTTTGTTTGATCTAACACTGCCAGATTCTAGTTTTCACCATTAGATCTTTCTTTTTTATTTTTATTTTTGCAGCTAGGAGACTTGATACTCTCCTAATTAAAGATTTTGTGTTGAAAATCAATAGCAGAACAATCATTTGCATCATCTGTGGAAAGGAATTTCACGATAGATTCGTCGCTTGGGAACATAGGTAGATCGATAGGTCTGGATGAATCCCAGTCAATGAGATCGGGATGGATCAGTGGTAGCGGGTCATTGGGTTGCATGAGATCAACTATGGTTAAAGGTAATAATGGAGTTGTTTGTAGGATCTGAGGTATGAGGCCAATCATTGATGCTATTGTTATCATGATAATATTGTTCGATTAAATATGACTTGGTATCACTAGAATCATAGTCACCTTGTAGTCCGAATTCTTGTAGTTGGGACCTTGACGCTTCTCCTTCGATTATATTTGGGGTGTACTTGTGTACCACATCAACCTTTTTGTCCCTCTAGAACTCATCATTGTAGATGGTGTCCCATTCATATTCACCAAAATCTGTGTCAGAGTTATTATCCACAAAATTTTGAATTGTTGTCAAACAGACTTCCCTTGTATCAGACCCTTCTTGCAATGTGAGGACAGTATCATGTAACTACTTAGGTGGTATTTATTTTGAGTTAGTATCATAACCTAGTCCTATTTTATCCTTTGCAACAAGTCTTGGAAGGTGAATAGGCTCAACTACTCCTTTTCTCATCCTGATAGGACCATTACCATCATAGCCCATCTTTTGCATGATTGAATATCCTTTACCATATTGATTCATTGGTAATTTGATATTAAGAACTATTTCATCTTCATCTTTATAGAGCCAACTTAAAACTTCTCTATCCTCATAATCTTCCATAGGGAATTGTTCTTTAATAAATCATCCATTAAAATTTGTATTTGGCTCTGTTGGTGGTTGCATTGACGTGGATGCTACAGATATCTGTTGTTGTGCAATAGAGGGGTGTCCATGTGATTGAGGCAATATAGGTAGATTCACAAGGCAGAGAGAGTACTCCCCTACTCCATTTTCCTTGAACCATAGTTGCTTGTCAAAGCTTTTGGTTAACTGACTAATTTGTGTATCAACTTTGAGAGAAGTATTAGCAGGAGCTTCTCGATTGTTGGGAACCAAAGTATCTTGACTAGCTTTGATATTGGCACAAGTTTGACTATTTGAATTGTCAGCTGGTATTGTGATCTCTTGTCTGTCATAAGGAAAATTAAGACATTGATGATATGTGGATGGGACAGCTTGCATCTCATGGATCCAAGGATGACCCAACAAGATGTATGCAATATCACGATCTAACACTTGACAGAAAGTATTTTTGATAATAGGTCCCACTCTGACTGGTAGCATGATTAAACCTTTGGATGCTCTTTCCTCATCATCATAGGCTTTAATAGTAATCTTTATTCTGGAATCAATGGAGTTCTCAAAAAATCCTAAAGCCTGAACTAACGTCATAGTACATATATTCAAACCAACACCTCCATCTATTAGGACGTGTTTGACACGAAACTTGTGGATCATGAATTCTAGGTATAGCGATGAATTATGGGGATGTGTCATGGAGACATCATCTTTTTTAGGGAATGAAAGGCATGTAGGTGAGGACAAGTGTCCTACCATGGCTTGAAATCGGTCTACATCCAGATCGGTGGATACAGTTGTTTCAACGACGACCTTTTCTAAAATTTCCTTGTGTGCTGGGGAAATTTTCAGGAGTTCTAAGATAGAAATCTAAGTAGGAATTTTTCCAAGTTGATTGACTAAGTCATATTGATGTTGAGGTAGGGGCACATTGGTTTTTGAAGAAGCGCCCTTTAGGACAACTTTAGCTTGTGCTCTTGTTGTTGTGTTGACTTCTCTATATTCCATCTTTTCTTTAACTTTAATAAAGTTGACCCGTTCATCATCAGTGTAGATATGATTGATTATATGATCATTGATATGATTCACACTTTTTACCGAAGACTTACCCTTTTGATAATTGGGCAAAGGGTTGTGAAATTCTTGGTGGTCTTCATTTTATTGTTGGTGTCCTACTTTGATGGTGTCATTTTCAATCAAATCTTGGATCACGTTTTTCAAGGCTTGACAATTATTCGTGTGATGGCCCTTGCACTGATGATACTCGCAATAGTATGCGTCATTCCATGACGGAGGCTTCACACTGGGTTCAAAATTTCATTGAGGCGGTAGGGTGATAACGTTCTTTTCCGT
Source organism: Sequoia sempervirens (assembly GCA_007258455.2). Classification (NCBI taxonomy): domain Eukaryota; kingdom Viridiplantae; phylum Streptophyta; class Pinopsida; order Cupressales; family Cupressaceae; genus Sequoia; species Sequoia sempervirens. The sequence continues at coordinate 6,626 of VDFB02293159.1, read as the reverse complement.
TAACTCTTTAAGGGAAGATTCTAGAGATTGACCCAATGGAGTAAAAGTTCTTTTGCTAGAGAAGAATGAATATCGTTGTGGATTTGTGTTCGAGGTACTTCCTAAGACATTGTTGTTGTTATTGTTTCCACAGTAACCTTGATTGTTGGCATTCCCTTGGTTGGGAGTAAAAGTTTGGCTCATGTTATTCCTTGGAGGAGGAGGATTGTTTCCTTGATTTGTGACCAAGTTGGCATTGTTATAGTTATTGTTGCGAGGAGCACTTGGAGCACTAAGAACAAATGGCTTAGTCAAGACATGATTCGCATCTACAACACCATCATTTACCACATTTTTGTTACGAGTCCAAAACTTAGATTTGTCATTGTGGTGATTTGATGAGCTAGGATTGTCCTTATCAAGTTTGATTATCCCTCTCTGAACCAAGGAACTTTCAATGGTGATGGCATTTTCAATCAATTTTTGAAAAGAGGGAGGAAAATGAAGATTAAGATGATAGCTCATCTCTTGATCTAAGTTGTTTATGAAAGTGGTGATCTTTTCCTTTTCAGGAATGTGGCATGGATATCTAGTGAACAATCTTCTCCATCTCTGAAGAAATGTAATGAATGGTTCACCAGGTTTCTGTTTAGCCTTGCAAAGATCAATCATGGTTATTTGATGTTGTATGTTCTAGGAATATTGTGATATGAACTCATTAATCAATTCTTTAAATGTCTTGACAGGCGGTGTGATTTTTTATAGCCATTCCAGATTGGCCTCCAAGACTTCTAGGAAACAAACGCATCAAGTATGTGTCCTCATGAGCAAACTCTAAAGTCATATTTCAGAAGTCCCTAATATGATCAATTGGATCCAATTTCCCATTGTAACGATCGAACTTTGGGATTTCACAATGTTTGGGAAATGGGATCATGTTGAGGCATATGTCAAAAGGATAAGGATAGATGTCATCAAGAGTGTATGTCTTTGTTGTGAATCCCCCTTGTAGATCTTTATTTTTTCCTTGTAGTGCTTTAACTTTTTGAGTCAAGGAACTAAGATCAGACAAGGGTGTTTCATCAAGATTCTCTTTATGTTCTTAGTATCAAAATCATAGGGAAATTTAGCTCCTTTGTTAGCTAGATACAAGAAATATTTTTCTTTATTGCGCTACAAAATATTTTCTAAGGCTTTGTGAAATTTGGGATCTTGCTTAGCCTCTCTAAGACGTTCTTCATCCTGTTCATCATCACTCTCCACAAGAGTTTTGCTCCATCCTTGTTGAAAGGGAATGGATTTTTTTCTCTTTCACCCATGTTATCTTTAAAAAGGGGATTATGACTCACACTATAAAGGGTATTACTAATCTCACCCTCTTCTTGAGTTCTTTGGGTATGATCTTCTTGTTGAATATCCTCTTTCAGCTTATTATATTGAGATCTTGTAAAAATTGGCATACGATTTTGAGACGTTCTTCTAGACTTAGATCACAATTTGATAAATGGACAAATGATGATATTTTGATCTAATAAGATGAAAATATTATGATATGATCAAAAGATGTTCCTAATTCTTGATTGTGACTTCCAATGATAAAGGATATCAAAATCCTATTGGGGAAGTTGAATCAAATAATCATAAATTTGTTTGAAAGGTGCACTTTTTAAGATTTTGATCCTTTTTTTTGAAGAATGATAAGTATAGCCTAATTCACTGAAGGATTTGACTGGGATGTGTTGGATATTCAATAGAAGGTTGTGGTATATAATTGAACTCAAGAGGTTGATTGTGATTGTGTCATTGTGATAGAGCTCATCTCTAAATATAAGCTCATGAATCTAAAGGGTCTACAGTGTATTAGTCAGTAAATCCTCTAAAAAAATCTTGGTACCTATGGAGAAATTTGTGGTAATGGAGCAAGACATTTCGACTCTTGCATAAAAAATTCCTTCGTTGTAAGGTTTTCTTGTAACCTAAAGGTTTCTTGGGTTTCTTGATTCTATTGGCAATTGAATTCTTGACAAATTTGGTAGATTTCCACTCCCTAGGCATGAGAGAAATATCGATATGCTACTGGACCGAGGATTCTATAAACTTAGATCTATCAAAAACAATGATTCAGGAAAAGTGACATATGCGCTACTCTGTTCCCTATATGCACTGCAAAAATAGGCATATGCACTAGAGAAATAGTTAAATGTGCTACAATATGTCTCAAATGCGCTACTCTGTGCCCTATATGTGCTATAAAAAAAAATGTGACAGTGACCAAAAACTATTTTTAGAATATCCAGCATATGTGCTAAAACACTCAATGTGCTAAAACAGACTCGAAAAGTGCTGGACTAACTAGTGAATGTGCTAGAACATACCTCATATGCACTAGAATATACCCTATATGCGTTAAAATAGTTTTCCAAGGTAATTTTCTAAACAGTTTGTGAGCAGTTTCAGCTAAAATTTGACATGTTCATTTTGGATGATCTTATATTTGAATTAGTGTGATTGAAAACACAGCAAAACACTCTGAAAACAATTGTTCTTAAGCCTTATACTAAACATCAAGTGTATACTCAAAAATGTTTTTCAAAAAGTGTTTTCACAAGTTTGGCACATAAAAGACACTTCGGACATACTCACTCTTAGTACTCAAGTAGGTCATCATAATAATCAACAACCCACATCTTAAAACTGCGTCGACTCACACAGCTGTGTCACCCCCGAAGGGACACCCATGTTTTTGTCTTTTCCAGGCGTGTACTCAAAGTGACGGAAGTGGATATCGGATCCCCTGAGCAAACGTCGTGGCAGTTATATGGTGAGTATCTTGGGGGTAGATTCTTCCCTCCCTCGCACTATGATTATTATGATGTTCAGAAACTGACATGGTGAGATACTACACTAGGTTCGTAGTAAGGGTTTCCATTCAATGCGACAATAATAAACTCCCTCAGGAGACCTCCCAACCTTTAGAATAAAGGCTTTGGGGATGGTTATCTTGCACACTACCATCAAATTGTGGACATTCCCTGAATTTGCTTTTGATTATAGTGGGTTGGAAAACTTGGCTTTAGTTGTTCCCACTTAGGTCATTCCTCTTGGGTGAGTACTTTTTCCCACAAGAGCAGGCCTTCTAAAGGATGTAATAAAACATTCAAAATTGTAGAAAATGAAAAGGCAAGTCTGGTATTCTGATCACCCAGTTAAGGGGAGAGCATAGACCTATTGCCACAAACACAGTAGACAATGTTCTTTTTAAAACCCAAATCACAATGATCTAATCTATGTGAAGATGTTGCTTCACAAAAACAAGTTGTTCAATTTTAACTGCAAAAATCACTGTGTGGTGACTATCCTATATTGCTTCATTTTAAATCCATGTCTACCCTAGGGTTGATTCTTTTTAAAAACCAATGTGACTATCCTAGATTGGTTCTTTTTAAATCAGAAAAAGGTTCTGTCTGCGGAAGACATCAAACTAAGAACCTTGTTTAGTTACAACCTGCATGCGCTAAAAGATCACCTATATGCGCCAAAAAAACAAGTAAATGCACTAAAACAGATCCTATAAGTGCTGCAGAAAGTCCTAAATGCGCAAAAAGAACTCTTAAATGCGCTAGAATAGAATGCAAGAAATTTTTTTACAAAGTTTTTTAGTAAACTAAGCCAAGTATATGTGCCATTCTATTCCTTATAAGCGTCGTTTTGTTCCCTAAATGCGCTAAAATAGTTCCTAGATGTGCCGAAAGACCTACAAAGGCACCGAGAGAAACCCTATATGCGTTGCAGAAACCCGCGGATGCACTAAAACGAAAATTTTTGCCAAAAATCTGGATTCCAGAATGTAAAATCCTGTCAAACAACCTGCAAATAGACCTAAAAAATGGGGTAGAGCCCCACGGTGGGCGCTAGAAATGTGTGGTCAATTTTTTAGTGTGATACATATAGATTAAAACAAATAAATCAAACACACCGATAAAACATTATATTAAAAACAAGATTTAAATGAAAGTAAACGCAAACTCTTTCTTCTGTCTTTGATGTTGTTCTATCATCCTCTATCTCCAGTGTTTTTGTCGATTATAGCTTGCTCTCAGATCTTGTACTAGGCTCAACAAACAGTCTTCCTAGAGAAGGAGATTGAAGATGAATGCATGCTAAGCTAAGATATGATTAACATGCTATGAATATTAAAATGAAAGATTACGAAATTATGAAACATAAAGATGATAATGACAATGCTAAGATGCTAGAATCCTAGAATGCAAGTAATCTCTAATTGAACCAATGCTTGGATTTGCAGTAGTATTTATAGAGTTTTCAAAAGCTTATGATTGGCTGATGTGATCAATGGCTGTGAAAATTCCTGGCAGATCAAACGATCGAAGATGGATAAAACTGGAGAGAAAAATAGAAGAAAACAGAAAGCAAGATTTGTTTCTTCTTTCATGTAAAAGATAAGATGAGATGATAAAGATGAATTGTAAAAATTATCTTTTTCTGAGATTTTGGAAAGATTTTGAAGATAAATAATGAATTTGTCAAATTCATTATTCATTTATTGGTGACATGAAATATTTTCTTAATTAAATAAAATATTTAATTATGATTTGAAAACATATGAAGGGTATTTAATTAAATAAAGATATTTAATTAAAAATATGAAGAGATAATATGAGATGATAAAAATCATCTTTTTAGAAGATTTTGGAAAGATTTTAAGAAGATAAATAATGAATTATAAATTCAATTATTTATTTATGGAAGAGATAAGATAAGATGATAAAAAATCATCTTTTTAGAGGATTTTGGAAAGATTTAAGAAGATAAATAATGAATTATACATTCAATTATTTATTTATGTGTGGCATGAAGATTTTTCTCAATTAAATAATCATTTAATTAAGATTAGAAGAATAATCAAAGATTTCTTAATTAAATAAAATATTTAATTATGATTTGAAAAGATATGAAGGATATTAATTAAATAAAGATATTTAATTAAATTTTTAAAGAAATGACATGTAGATGAAATTAATTAAATAAAATATTTAATTAATTAGAAGAAAGATTTTGAATAGGAGAAAGAAAATATTTTAAATTTAATTAAATCAAAAGACTTAATTAAATTCAAAAGGTGATAATTAATTAAGATAAATAAAGGGTATTTATTTAATTAATTAAGTAGACATATGAATGTGAAATAATTAAATAAAGTGAATTTATTAATTAAGGTGGAAGAATAAAGTGAATGAACAATATAATTAAATTAATTAAATATAATCATATGTAGAGGACTTTAGAGAAGTTAATTAAATAATAAATATTTAATTAAATGTTGGGATTAATTAGACATGACCAATTTTATGCATATACAGTCAGAATCCACTCGTGCCTGGTGCTTGAAGCGGGATTAATCATCCGAATGAATTCTAGACCCCATTGTGTAAATGGTTCGTCTGCTACTATAGGTTTGAGAGGTATTGCGGAATTCTTCCTTCTATCTATAAAGAACTGGCATTTTTTGCAAGATTTTACCAAAGAGTGGGAGTCGTTGAAAAGTGTGGGCCAACAGTAACCTGCACACATGATTTTGATGGCAGTGGTCTTAGCGGAGAAGTGTCCGCCCATAGCACTATTGTGGAACATGTCAAGGATTCTCTTCACTTGCTCTGTAGTAATGCATCGCAGGAGGAGACCATTGAAATTCCTTTTGAAAAGGACCCCTTCCACTAGTGCATATCCGCAATTCTGCAGCCGATATTATCTCCTCTTTGAGGAGGAAAGACCTGGCGGATACTTTCCTGTTTGCATAAACCTCATTCTATCTGTTAGCCATCAACCCTTAGATTCTAGCTCATTTATCAGAACAAGCTTTGGTTGCTCTTCTTTGGTGGGTATCTCTTCGTCCTCCGCCATGTATTCGCACAATCCTCTTCCTCAGACAGTTTTAGTGGGTTTGACCTTAATTTCATATTCAAGGATCTTGGTGATCCAATTAGCTCTTTTTTCTGTGATTTATCCCTCCATGATATATTCACGCACATTGGAATGTGCGACATAAACAAACACTTTATTGCAGGAAATTAGATGGCAGAACTTTTTAAGTCCCTTCACTATTGCAAAGGCTTGTCTTTTGACAAAATTATAATTCATCTCATATTCCTTTAGGGTCCGGGAGTAGAATGCCACTGGATGTTCTCCTTTTCCTTCATTATCCTTTTGAGTTAAGACAGTAGCAATACTAGACTTGCTATTGAATGCATACATTATAAAATCCTTAGATAAATCTGGATTAACTAGTACTGGAGTTGTAGAAATAGCATCCTTGACTTTTTCAAAGGCTTCCCGAGCTTGGTTGTCCATTTGAATGCTTGATCCTTTTTAAGCATCAGAGTGATCGGCTTAATTATTCCCGCAAAGTCAGAAATAAACTTGCTAACAAAATATACCTTGCCCAGGAAGGACTGAGTGCCTTTCTTGTTCACCGGAAGGGGAAGTTCCTTGATAGCTTTCACTCGCTCGGGGTTGATTGAAACTCCTTCTTTGGATACCACATGTCCTAATAGCTTGCCTTGCAGCACTCTGAATACACATTTTTTTGGATTCAAGGAAACTCTGAACTCCTGGAACTTTTGAAAAAC
>VDFB02293158.1:0-25643 GCA_007258455.2 Sequoia sempervirens | reverse complement strand
GAAAACATCTACGCTATATCAAAGCATGTCAGAAATCAATTATTACCATACAATGTATCATGAAATCACAAAGTGAATCTACTGTCGCTCAAAATCAGCAATCAAAATATCCAAACCAAAGTACCAAAGTCTAACAGTGTGAAAACATGCAACAGTAAACATAAGCATAAATGGAGGGGTACTACACTCAAGAATGAAAGATAATCACCGATATTGAATGCATTAATAAGGGAAAATGACTCATAAATTTTATCCTTGTGTTCAGTAGCTACCTCAGGACTTGCACCTTTTAGACCAAAAAACCTTTGGCCCAACACCATCCTAGTAATAACATTGCTTGTGAGAGCCGCAAAAAGATTTCTCATGTTAATACTTTTACCTTCAAAAGATGCCCTACATACATCCTTCACCATGCACTGAACTTCTTTAATTCTTCCTTGTCTGAAAGATTCTATCTTCTTTGGACTCAAAAGTTCCATTAAGCAAATTCTTCTTGCTTCCTTCCAATGTGGACCATATGGAGCAAAAGCAATGTCATTTCCCGCAAATGTGAAGTGTTCTGAAGCAATGTTCTTGGGCCTTGAAGCAAAAAAATGGTCTTGCTTTAACAAGAACTCCTTTACATATTTAGGGTCATTTGTGACAACTGTGGGCACCATTCCAATGTGAATGTGAACAAGGGGACCATATTTTTGAGTAAATTTTTGCATACCTAAATGAGGAATATTACCAATTTGTAACAAGTTTCCCACAATAGGCCATCTTCGTGGCCCAGGAGGAATATTCAAATGTTTTCTTCTCTTCCATTTGAACAAACTTTGGAGATATATTGGTAGAGTAATTGAAAACAAGTATAGAATCCAATTACCAAGAAAATGCTCTATTAATATTCTTGTTGGATCTACAAATATTGAGCTCATTTAGTACTTGATACAAATCCTCTTTTGAGATGAAATGAATATGCAATGCACAGAAACATTTACCTAAAATCCAAAAGAACAGAGTTAAAATTTATTGACATATCTTCAAATTTTACGAATACGTATTAAATTCAATACATAAAGAGAAATGTGAAAGCTCTAATTAAATTTGACACTAGTACATATAGCAACCGAGAAATTTTATGAACCAACCTGAGAGACAGTTATTCAGAGCTTCCTTTTTCCTTCTTCCTTGGCCCAAATAGAATGTAAGTGCTGTAAATGCATATGAATTGTATGCGTTTATATAGGCTTTGTTTTGTGAAAAATATCTACGCTTGTCTTGTGCACTTGAAATCCACCGGCAGCATTGTTTATTCTGCTGTCCTACTGCAGATTTACATAGACGATAAACTTGTATTAATCGTGGATGGCAACATCTGCTGAGCCATTGTGATTATCTAATGAGATGGTTAATTTTGTTTTCATATATGTGTCTTTTCATTATAAATCAAAGGAGGAAATATTCAGGACATATAAAATGCATTTTATGCTGGAACATGCTTGTTCAAGATTGTTAACCACTCTTCTACAGCCTGAGTTGGCCTAATGGTGAAGAACTTGTACTCTTGAAAGAGAGGTCACAAGTTCAAATCCTGCAGGGGGTAAGGTATGTACACCTCATATTGTGGAGCACGAGTTAGGTGCCTCCCTCAGATTTGGGAGTATGAGGAGTCCCATATATACTGTAAGCTGTCTGTAGAAACAAAAACAGATTGCCTGGTATTCGTGGACTATAAAATAATATTATTATTATTTAGTTTTGCTTTAGATTTCCATTTTTGTCTTTGAATTTGTTCGGATAATGTGATGTGACATAACTAATATGCTAAATTTCTATATATATCTTAGAGCATTTGTCTGATTAAAGATTATGTTTTCTGATCATTGACATGACTCTTGGTCAAATATACAATGTTTTAATTTTGACATCTGATCTGAATCCACATCATCATGTTATTATAGGTATAGTTTATATGATTAAACTATCCTTTTATAAGTCGGTTTAGCAGTCATTTACTCTATTTTAGGAGTGGAGAAAGCAATCATAGGATACTTCTTATCCATTCAATTGGTAGTATTAATCTAAATCAACAAAGTCGATATTTTCCTTAATATTTTGGTGAACATGTCTAATCTTATGTGACATGGTTTCTCCACAAGGTTTCTTATTCTTATTATGTTTTATTTTTTTTCTATTTTTATTTATCTAATTTCACATATTGTTTTCAAATATAACCTTCCTTTTTCATCCTTGTGCTTTTTCGATGCATTATTACTTTATGGTTTTGTGTGAATATTCACATATCCTGTCTTTTATGTGACATACCCACCCTTGCATTAGTATTAGGGTTTATATTTTAATCTTATTTTATATTTGATTGAGGATTAACTTTCTATTAAAAATCAATCTTATACCATTTACCTACATGTATTATAGTTTTTGGAAAATGACATCTGTAATCACACTAATCATAAAGTTACAAGCTCATATATTTTTGGGGGTTTCTTTGATTGAGTGAATTTGGGGGGAGGGGGCACAAGTAATCTTGTGGTTGATTCATCTATATTGATCTCAAATTTGATCATTTGAGGAGGTATCATGGATTTTTCTACTCATCCTTCTATGGTAATTTTTAAACTAGACAATTATGAGTCCCTATAGAAAGGTATCCTAACATATCTCAAGTGGCTTAATTTGTTGCCATATTTTTATGAACCCTTTCCATAACTAGACATAGCTTCAAATAAATCAGTTTGGGGTAAAAATAATGATCACATTATAAGATTGATTGGTATAACTATTGATGTTGACATTCTTGCGGTGATCTTAGAGCATTTGTCTGATTAAAGAATCTTATGTTTTCTGATCATTGACTAATTTTGACATTTGATCTGAATCCACATCATCATGTTATCATAAATATAGTTTATATGATTAAACTATTTTTTTACAAGTTGGTTTATAGTGGAGAAAGCAATCATACAATGCTTCTTATCCATTCAATTGGTAGTATTATTAAAAAAAATAAAACACATGACCAACAACAAATGTCTACTTATCCAAGTCACCTAAATAATCTGCATCAACAAAGTCGATATTTTTCTTAACGTTTTGGTGATCATGTCTAATCTTATGTGACATGGTTTTCCCACAAGGTTTCTTATTCTTATTATGCTTTTTTTGTATTTTTATTTATCTAATTTCACATCTTTTTTTCAAATATAACCTTGCTTTTTCATTCTTGTGCTTTTTCAATACATTATTATTTTAGGGTTTGATGTGTTTATTCACATATTCTATTTTTTATGTGCCTTACCCACCCTTGCATTAGTATTAGGGTTTATATTTTACTCATATTTTATATTTGATTGAGGATTAAATTTTTATTAAAGATCAATCTTATACCATTTACCTACATATATTATAGTTTTTGGAAAATGGCATCTATAATCACACTAATCATAAAGTTACAAGCTCATATATTTTTGGGGGGTTCTTTGATTGAATGAATTTGGGGGGAGGGGGCACAAGTAATCTTGTGGTTGATTCATCTATATTGATCTCAAATTTGATCATTTAAGGAGGTATCATGTATTTTTCTACTCATCCTTCTATGGTAATTTTGAAAATAGAGAATTATGAGTCCCTATAGAAAGGTATCCTAACATATCTCAAGTGGCTTAAGATTTTTCCATATTTTTATGAACCCTTGCCATAACTAGACATGTAGCTTCAAAGAAATTAGTTTGGGGTAAAAATAATGATCATATTATAAGATTGATTGGTATAACTATTGATGCTGACATTCTTGCGGTGACCTTAGAGATTGAGTTCCAACACACACTTTGGACCAAGATTTGGGAGATCTTTGGAGGCCCTCATATCTCTCCATTCACAAATGACCCTATTGCAAATTTCTTAATTCCCCTTGATGTTTATAATATACCCTTAATGATGATACTTTAGAGGAGCTTGATTATAGTGAATATCTTGAATGTCTAGTTGAAAAAGAACTTCTCTTTTTACTTCTCCTCCTCCTATTGATATCACATATTCATCTACTATTGCAATTGATGATGGTTATGTTGCTACAGATAGGGATACTTATGGTTCAATATAGTAGGATATTCATTGTCTACTTGATATGGCTCATTGTGATGACTTCTTGACAAGTATTTTAGACTTTTTTGTGGAGTACCTCATATTTTAGATTTGTAAGACACCATTGATTGTGTTCACCTTCTCTTTGATCAAAATGATCCTTCTTTAGTTGTTGTGAGGGAACACTTTGAACCTATTATTCAATTTCTACATGATCATTCTTCATGGTTTGACATGGTTGTGGATACTTTTGACCAACATGTTTAGGAGGCTTCTTTAACTTCAAAGTAAATATATTTTTCTTTGGATTGTGTTCTACAATCATCTCTATTAGATTTTGGATTGTCCTCTTCATCAATGTGCCCTAGAATGTTTGTTTGGAGTGTGTCAACTTTTGACATTGATAGGAGACGCTTAAGCATAATTCAACAATATCACACATCATCTTCCTTCCCTCATCTTACTTTATAAATGATAATAAATCCTACATACATTATTTTTCATTTCTTCCTAAAGGGAGGAATGTTGTTCGATAGTCTTAGATCATCTTCAACATTCATTTTTAAGAATCTACCATTATTTTAGGAGACACTATGTTGAAGGGGGGATGCATAGTCTCTCTTCTTCTTCTCTTATGGGTGGTATTTTTCCTTGAATGGGGTTTTGTCCTTCTCATTCTTTAGTGATAGCTTAATTTCATCTCTCTTCTAGGGAGGATTTTTGTCCCACTAGGTTTTCTCCTTTTCTTCATTTGTGAGAGATTGCATTTGTACATGGGTGTCTAATATAGCCTAGTATTTGGGACCCATATTTACATGATTTGTGTAATAATTTACTCCCTAATTTTTACTTAAGGGGGGTCTTTTTGTGAATAAGGTTTCTTACCTAACTAGTTCACCTAGTAGGTCCTAGGAATCTTTCTAGAATTCTTAGTTGAAATTAGATCTTATGTTATCTTATCATGCCATTTAATATTTGTATCCTAGGTCATTTAATATTTGATGAGATAGTTGTCTCATGACATAGGATTGAGACACTTGTCATGATCTTATCTAATCCTATGTCTCACCTTGGCTATATAACCAAGGGTCTCTCTACAATGTATATCCAAATTTTATTTTGCATTATTTGATAGAAATACAATTTATTCTTGTCATATTGATATTCTATTTCATTGTCATTTCCATTTGGCCTCTAGATCTTGGGTAGTTATTTCCATATTCAAATCTTGCATGTTCCCCTAGAGGTTTAAGATCTAAGGGGAAAGGGGAACAAAAATGGGTAGACATTGATATTCCATAGGGATTGGTAACTTCAAGAAGAAAAGGAAATTGGTGAGTTCTAGGATCACAAGAAGACTCATAACATTGGAAGTAGGATCCAAGGTTCCATTACTACTTGGGGTTTTATAACTTTGGTTATGGAACATAGAGAGGGTTGAGAGTCTTGATATTTCAAGGAGTTCTAGAACTCTAGGATAAATCATGTGGTAGGGACTAGGGGCTGATAGGAATTTGGGATCTCAAGACTTAGTCACTTTTTCCTACTTCCATCTATAGACCAAGGGCTTGCAAATACAAAGGGTGGGATAGGGAGAAACAAAAGCCAAGGTTATATGGGGACCTCGAAAAAATGTGCATAGGTCTCAAATAGACAAGATTGTATCCTAGAAAATAAACAAGGCTCCCATAAACAAAAAATACATGATAATTTGGTTAAACATAAAATTTCATGAAAGGGGAACCTACTTAGAATTTCTTAGTTTAGTTATCAATGTTGGGTCAAAATAAGGCCTAAGCATACAAATAAACCAAGACTTATTAAATTTTTTTCACTATAGGATTGAGTCCCAATACCTCCTTAAAAAATGGAGTATACCAATAAGCCTAATGTAGGCCAATTTATTCCCTAATATAATTAATTCAGATGTTATCCACATGGCCCAATATAACTAACTTAAGACATATGTGTCACATCTCATCATCTCTAATATCATATCGTTAGGTAAATAAAATGTCATTCCTCGATATATTTTTTTCTCAAAATATAAGAAGAATACAAATACTATGTCGTTCCCTATCATCTAACCTTTCATAAGTGGTATTTCTAGTGATTTTTTCTTAAAGGTACCTAAATCTCATTCATGATCTCATGCCACTCAAAATTCATTATTTGGCATATCAAGCATATTTTATACCTTGAATATTCATTTCTTATGCGATGCTATTTATTATGGTAGTTTCTCCTTTGATGCTTTAAAGATCCATAGTGATTAGCATGTAGTACCATGCCTCCATGATTTTTGTGACTCACAATGATGCAAATGTGACCTATAGATTGCACACTTTGTTATGTTTGAAACCTTGATTAATTACTCACCATTATTGACACTTATTTTGTTGGCACATGAAGGGAAATATTATTTTCCTCTTCTTTCCTTACTTCTTAATCTTCTTTATCTTTCTTTTATTCTTTGACGCATTCTTCTATATATTCTTGAGCTTTCTCTATATTAATTTAACTTTGCTTTGGTCTCCTTTCTATGTAATATCTCATAATCTTCTTTGTCTTTCTTTTATTCGTTGATGCATTCTTCTGTATATTCTTGAGCTTTCTCTATATTAATTTAACTTTCCTTTGGTCTCCATTCTAGTAATATCTCACAATGTAATTATTTTTCTAAACCAAATATTCTTGAACTCCTACACATTAATCTTTATTTCCTTCAAATACTATAATCAATAATATTCAACCCATCTATATCCAAAGAATAATTTATTTTTTTTATGAAAACCATATTGGTCCATAGATATCTTCAAATATTTTAAAAATATATCCCCACCATCTATTTAAATATCATTGATTTAATTATTTGTACATATTTTTTCTTGGTTAATATTATGTTGATAAAGTTATAACTATTAATAGTATTAACAAAAACAATTTAAACTTTAATTTTTGAATGCGTCCATGAAAATAAAAGGCTAATTTTTCATTCCTTGAAGCTAAAATGCACATAATTTTATCATTCATCTTCTCTTGATCATTATCTTCCCTACCATATTTACTTTCCACTTTCTCCTCCTTATCAAAAAGCATTTAGTTTTCTGCACATATATCTAAGCAATTTTGTTGATTGTTGTTGTTTCCATATTCAATTGTATGTATATTTTTTTAATGCAAAAAAATACACACAATCAAATCCAAAAATTTGACAACAATCAATATAATGGATTGTGAAAATCTAACATCACTGAGTAATGTTGTTCCATTCATCAAAATAATATTTATTGTGATACAATAAAATAAAAAATTATAATAGAGTTGAACCATATAATCTACCATTAAATAATAACTTGTTTATTTTTCTAATAATAAAACCTTTTGAATTGGAGCTACCATTCTAAGCTATACCACTCTCATAAAATCAAAGGACCTTGATGAAAATAAATGTTTCAATTATTTATTTTAATAAATCACATTTATACCATAGATCTAATAAAATAATACTAGCATGCCTATTTTTGAAAAAATCTATGTAAAAGATGTCAATAAATATCATTCTCAAGCACCTATTCCACTTAAATTATAAATCCAATAGAAAAACCTACCTCAAGAATACTATCTCTCAACATATTTTACATGGATTTTTGTGATGATAGATATGCTAGTATAATTTAACTTATTAGTCCCAGCCTATCTATAGCCGGAAACTAATGTTTTCCGTGCACAAGTTTTGCAATTAATTGTTTCTGAGGAGTCGGTTAAAAAGCTTTAACCTATGGTGCAAATGAATTTCGCTATTAAAATGGCATTTTAGTTATTTTCACTAAATTTCCAGATTGGTTGATCCCTTTTTTTGCTGGGGTTTTAGGGTTTTTCTATTTACAAATTTAAATAAAAAAGCAATCTTGTCACCAATCAGAAGCCAGCAGAAGGAAAAATTAAAATCAAGTCTAATGTTTCAGTTGGTCCAGCGAAGGCGAGGAACAGCGTATCCATGTGGGTTTGATCATGCCTTCTTTAGCAGCATGTTTGACACCTTATAATACAGCTTTCTGGGCACGTGTACAGGCTAATTTGTTGGGGGTTTTCAGGGTGATTCGGGTGCGTTGTCTGTGTTCCCACATTTCACATTCATGCATACCACGACATCCCTTTAACTGGTTCTCAAATGGGCATGAAAAGCTTGCTTGGCAGATAGAGGTGAAACTGTGGGGTTTTTACCATTGAGAGGTATGAAATGACTCCTGCAATTAGCTGTGATTCAATGTATCTTGTTTCACTTGCATTTTCGGCAACTTTCTGCTCAATAAAATCTTTGATTCAATGTATCTTGTTAAATGGAATTTGCACTTGAAAATTTCTTGTTTCACTTGCATTTTCTGTAACTTCCTGTTCAATAAAATATATGGCCCATTCATCTTTAATATCATCCCATGGATTTTATCAGCATTCCCTGCAAAAGTTAAAGGTTAAATCTTTTGCACTAGATCATGGGCCTGATTCAGGTGAGAGCATACTTCTTTGAGGCATTTTGTTGAACTCATGCCTTTCTGGTTTCATTGATTTGGAGGAATTTGCAGATCACGTGCCTCTGTTTATGGATCCACATTTTTCATGCATGTCTAACAGGGCAGCTGCAACTGTAACATCTGACAAAATCCCTTTTCCTATATGCTTTGATGGATGGCCATATCCTGTTCCAAAACTCCTATTTTAGCATACACGTCTACCAGAGCAGTTGTCTTTATAATAGCCACTTGGTTGTCAATAAGTTGAGTTGGCTGAGGGGGATTAAGCTGTAAAAATCCCTTATGTTGTTTATTGAATGGTTGATAACTACAATCAGTAAATGGGTGCTAAACTTTTTATTTAGCATAGACATTTTCTCTCTTGACTTATTTCCATCATACTCACATCAGAGGTATAGATTGATAGCTTGACCTACGAAACCACTTCCAGGAACACCAGTCAGAAGAGATATTATAGGGATGAATTTTAATAGTACTGCTTCTGGATTGGTGGGCACTGTAAGAAGCCATTCACAATGTGACTGCAAAGATACCAGTCCTCCTCTCTTAGAGCATATTGCTATCAATCCCTGCACCAAAAAGAGTCAAGTCAGTTGAAACTTGAAACAAAACAATTCAATAACATTATCACATTGTAATCAGAGTTGCTTGCCTTTCTTGCAGGAATCTTAAGTTCTTAAGCCTTTGTCCATAAAAAAACAAAATTCAAATCATATGCCATTATATTGCTGGAATATGTAGTTATCCCCATCTTTTCGCAAATGGAGTATAAGCCGTAATCAGTAATTACCCTATTTACTGGGCAAAAGGAGCTAAGGTTATGTAATTTACATTATATTATATGATTTAGACTCACATCCTTGCTTGATGCAGTTGAAAAGTTGTCCATGTGCAAAGGATTTGGTTGAAAGATATCTCTAAAAGCCCGAGGAACCTGAAGTAAATTAAGCATAAGTCATTGGCCCATAAAGATCTCGGCTATAGTAGATGCACGAGGCTAACATAATTTGAAATCTAGCATGCTTGAATAAAATTCTTACACTTTTTTACTTTCTCTATTTTTTGCATGCAGAGGTGTGAGACTACATGTCCGTAAACAACTGATTTGTATTTTCTAAATGCCTTTTGAGTTCAGTTGGTCATATAGAAGCATAAATCTGCAAAAAATCCCGATTAATCGTGATTTTTAAAAAATCTGCAGGTTGGACGATTTTTTCCCCGATTGTTTGAAAAAATCGTTGACTTTTTGGTCAATGATTTCTTTCCGTTTCAAACTGCAAAATCGCCAAAAAAAAGTGTTTAAAATCTGCAAAAAAACGTGAATAAAATCAAGCTGATTTTCGCACAAAAAAAACATGAGACCATGGCTTGTTGCTTATTATTATGCTTTGATAGATTTTTTCCAAGCATCCATAGCTTGTTTGAAAGCACTTTTACTTTAGATAAAATGCTCTTGGACATGTATGAAAAATCAGTGCATAGACAAGGCAGTTGAACGCTTGAAAAAAATGTCTCAAAAATGTAGTCTCATGGTGATGGAATGCCATGACGGTGCCATGACAAAATTACTATATGGATTGTCATGCGCATTCCATCGTCTTTTAGACATTTCTTTGAGGCATTTTTTTTCAACCACTACTGCCAATCTGTTAATACTTCTATTGTACTTTTAGAGATTTTTTTCCAAGCATCCATAGCTTGTTTGAAAGCACCTATTTTAGGCTTTTAGCCATAGCAACAAGGCTGAACTATTTGATAAAATGCTTTGGTAAACATGTATGAAAAATGTGGTAGCATAGACAACTGTCACCATCTGATATTTATGCAGTTGTTGTATGTTTTGTGCAATGTAATCAGTGATATGAATATAACCAACAAAAATCTATTTTCTATAATTCATGGATTGAACTCTGTATTTTATTTGCTCTCAATGTCTGTATGCTATGGAAATGCCATTAATCTTTTTAAAAAAGTAGTTTCTGACTATTTTTCTTCAACATACTCCATTTCAAACGTAATACCAAACCATTTGAGGCATTCTGTTAAACAGTTCATGTGTTTTTTTCTGTGACTCCACTTTATGGCATGGCAGGAAGGATACTGGCAAAGGTTAAGGAATTCGGCTTTACACTTGTCCTTTGTATTAGCTTGAAAGTTTCTAAATCCTTTTCAACAAACCATTTTATGTATATCCTGTTCCAAATCTTGCATTTTGGCACGGACCGGGAAGATGTTGGCAGCCAGTTGTGGCATTTGGGTTTCCACCTAATTGTATTTGCTTGAACATTTGAAACAAATCCATTAGGTGCATATTCAGAAATCATTTGATTCCATGGAATGAAATATCTTTGGAGCGCTCTGTCAAATAATTTTGGTGCTTTGTCTATGATTCCATACTTTGCATGCTGCACGTCAGCCAATACACTTACAAATGTAACATTTCCAACTATAATATCTAATAAAAATATCCAATCATTATGCTTTGATTGTTGTCCATATTTCGTTTCAGCTCCCATTTAGGTGCAAGCACAGGGATGCTGGAAAAGGTTGGAAAATTGATATTACAATAGCCGATTGCATTTGCTTATGAGTTTTGAAAGTCTTTTTCAGCAAGTCCATTTTATACATATCCTATGTATGTCCATATTCTATTTCAACATTCTCATTTAGCATAGGCAAGTAGACGCTGGCAGCTTTACGCTTGCCAATTGCATTTGCTTAAAGGTTTCTAAAGCCCTTTTCAACCAATCCATTTCATTCAAATCCTACAGTTCATGCATTCTATAAAACCTCACTTCTCGAAGGCTATTCTGCAATCATGACATGCCAAGAAACCACAATTCTTTGAGGCATTTCAACATGGATGTAAATTAGGATGTTTGTAGCCATACATTTGACAGAAACCCCTTCGTATTTCATGTGCAAAGAAGATTCAAATCAAGTCTTTCTCCATGCATAATCCTCCAATTCTCCATTTCATGCCATTTCTAAAAATGGTTAACCCTCTGTTCCCTTTCTTTTTAAATGTTCACAAGTTAGGAAGTTTTAAACTCTGAGCAAGGTTAAAATTCACCCAAATGCATCAAATACAGGTTCAAATTTATTGAAATGCAAGTAAACTGGCTTAGAAATGTGAAAAAATTGAGCAACGCAGTTAGAATTTTGAAAAACTTGAGCAATGAGGTTAGGATTTACCCAAATGCAAGAATACTGTGGTTTTGCATCTGAATTGCTTTATCAGGTTGCAGGAAATCATCCCTTCAAATGCAGGGAAGTAGAAGACAATGACCCTGCTGCAAAATGGCTTGCACTTATTCGCCAAACATTGAACACAAACAAAAGTCAAAGTAGTAGTTTCACACCTTGTAGCAGGGATGGGCCAACATCTTAGTCAGAACAACTTTACAGTTTATCCACTAAGGTACTAGTTGTTATATGGATGAATTTGTGGTGTAAGATTATTTATGTGGGTGCTTTTAGCTTATACATATTGAAGTTTCTTTTCATGTGCATATCTCCATTATTTTCAATGAATTTCATGTTTTATGGTTCAGAATCATTCAAGCCCTATAAAATGCTTTGTTTGGTTGCCAAGCTTTTGGCCAACATTAACATAATACCTACATTAACTCTCTTGTCAAGGTTGATTGGTTTACCTTGGCTCTAATAACAAATGTGAATTTGTGAGACAATAAGACCAATTCTTAAAGATATCATGCACTTAACCATCCATCCACGCCCTCCTGAAGTCTTAGCACTGTAACAACCTTCTTTACTTGAGATCAACATAGAGTAGAAGAAACCCCTTAGCAACAAATGCTCACAGTTTGTTGTGTGTTTTACTTCAACATCATAGTTTGTTCCAGATTTAGGCTAACAAATGGTGAAGACAATGGTGAAGATAATAGCAAAAACCAAAAAGCAAACTGAAAAATACTCATAACACTGTTTTTCCTACACCCAGACCTGCTTAAGGTAGGGACTCCAGCTCACGCAGAGCACTTGTTTAATAAACACTTTAATATAAATATATTAAATTTATTTTATAAATTGATTTATGATTGATCAAGATGCAAAAAAAATAAATTTTCTAGGTTTTTGTCACGATAGATATGCTAGTATAATTAAATTTATTTAATAAACACATTAATATAAAATATATTAAATTTATTTTAATATTAATTTATTGTTGATAAGATGCATCTTGAAGAACAGAGTTTTTGATTTGTCAAGGAAAATTTATAAAATTGAGCTTTTAGACTTTGATTATATATCAAACTTTAGATTACTCTTGAATACTTAAGAACCACTTCAAATATTATGAGAATTGTTTCTACCTAGTTTTAATATGCTTCATGCATACATGGAAACATATATTATTATTTTTATTTAAGAGATATCATTTTACTTTAGATATAAGAATATTTTAATTTATTTACATTGTCTACTTTAATATGTAGTGTAAACGATTGGAAGATAATATATTTAGACGCGGTTTAAGAATTATTTTATTAAATAATTGAAAAAATATTTGAAATGACTTAATAATTTAACATTTTTTATTTAATATTTTCACTATTCTATATATCTTTTATTTTGATTTGATTTTTTTAGAAGTATAATAAATATTATATACTTATATGTAACTTATTATTTTGTTTATGAAATACATAAAATCTACTTATACTATTCACTAAAATATATTTAAAATATTTAAAATTTTAAAAATTATTTTATTTGCTAAAATGCATAGTTATTTACTAAATTTATTTCTTTAAAACTATTTTAGTCACTATAGATAAATAAAAATAACTATATACATAAAATTTAAATATATTATTTTGCTTACAAAAAATAGAAGCTGATTTTCTCACTTTTTTTAAGATATTACAATTTCCCAAGAGTTGTGAATAAAAAATTATGAAAAATATGGAATTACAAGTTCACCTTCATATCACCATGTCTTCCTTGATAATCCTCCAAATTGCAAATGCCATTAATTTTTAAAAATATCATGAAGTCCTCTTTCCAATAAATTTATAATCCTTTTTTATGGATATTTATTTAAAGCAAATGAACCTCTCCATAAAATTTAGCCCCTCGTGAAAAAAAACTAACTTCATCTCACTTTGTCTAAATCAAATTTTTATACTATTTGATAAGATCCATTTGATAAGATCCAAACTCAATAGATAATGTAGAGAAATATATCATACACAACACAAGAGATGTTTATGGACTAAGATAACCTAGTATCCAATAAATGCAAAATTAGAATAGAGTAACATTGTAAAATACTAATTAGCAAATAATCCACTCCATGCTATCATTGTTTGATAAGATCCATTTGATAAGATCCAAACTCAATAGATAATGTAGAGAAATATATCATACACAACACGAGATGTTTATGGACTAAGATAACCTAGTATCCAATAAATGCAAAATTAGAATAGAGTAACATTGTAAAATACTAATTAGCAAATAATCCACTCCATGCTATCATTGGAAACATGTACCATGCACCTCACATATCCTCAAAATTCTATCCACCTCCTTTAAATAGGTTTCTCCTTGATAACATAATGGAAGGGTATACCACTAAGCCTCATATATGCCTATTTATTGTCTTCTAATTAATTACTCAAATTATCTAAATGACCTAATGTAACTAACTTAAACGATGTGTGCCACATGTTGACATCTCCATCAACCTATATGAATTAGAATATCATACCACTAGATACATAATACTCTTTACTTATTAATCTTTACTTATTAAGAGAACACAAATACTTCGCATCAAGCATGTATCAAATAATATCACAAGGATTTGAATGTTGACATTCCTTTTTGTGTCTTAAATATTAGAGCAATAAAGATCCTAGTCTGGGTTTTGCAATGGCCTCAAGTGGGACACTCTTAATAGTATATCCTAAAGCTTCCACCATGTCAGAATCCTCTAGTTTTTCTTTGGAAAGAGGACGCCAATTAAAAAGATGGATCAAACGAGCCAAACTTAACAGAACCACTTTCATTCCTAGAGCTGCTCCTGGACAACCTCTCCTTCCTGCTCCAAAAGGGATAATTTTACAATTAGGATCATTAAATTCCACAGGGTCCATGTCATCAGTGATGAACCTTTCGGGATCAAAATCATTAGGGTTTGACCAAACTGTTGGGTTCCTTCCCAACGAATAAGTGTTGATAAGGATCTTGGTATCTTTGGGTATGTCAAATCCATGTACTTTTGTGTCTTCCATGGATATGTGAGGAATAAGAAATCCACCCACAGGATGAAGCCTAAATACTTCCTTAACAACAGCCCTCAGATATTTCAAATGCGCCAAATCAGACTCTTCTACATGGCACCCATGCCCAACAACTGTATCGATTTCATCACGTACTTTGGTCATATATTGAGGGTGCCTTAAGAGCTCAGCCATTGCCCATTCACTAGTAGTAGAAGAAGTGTCTGTTCCTGCAGCAAATATATCCTATGGATAACAAATTGTTAGTATATTTTATTTTAAATATTGATCACAAGAGAAAGCAATAAAAAGATCAATGGTTCAAAGGGTATTTTTTTGCCTAAAATACCTAGCAATCTATATAAAAAAAAAAAAATTTCCTTTTACTAACTATAAATTATTAGTATTTCTGCTTTTCAAGATTCCTACTCTTCTTATTATAAAAAAAAATTATGACGCAGTAAATAAGAATCCACCTTTCTTCCATTAGCCAAAATTGACACTAGTATTTTTAATAAACTTGGATTCCTAAAAGCCACAAATTAGTATACTATCCCAAACTAAAAGTGAACTCCTACACCCATATCCTAATACCCTTCATAATGGTGATTTTAATTAATTAAAATGCTCTACATGACACAAGGACACATTCATTAAGATACTATCTAGAGAAATAAATATAGTAGAGAATTGTTTGAACTTACAATGAGAATGGCTTTGATCTTCATCATGTTTAAATTCTTGTCTTGACTTTTAGCTTCTAGTAGTGCATGAACAAAGTTTAAGGGCCCTGTTTCACTTCTTTTCTTTAGTTCAAGGCATTGCTCTTGAATTATTGAGCCATATAAATTGTCCACCCACTTCATTATTTCTTTCATTTGTCTTTCATGTCCTTGAAGATCTAAAGGCCTCAAGAATGGAAGATAATCACCGATATTGAATGCATTAATAAGGGAAAATGACTCATAAATTTTATCCTTATGTTCAATAGCTACCTCAGGACTTGCACCTTTTAGACCAAAAAACCTTTGGCCCAACACCATCCTAGTAATAACATTGCTTGTGAGAGCCCCAAAAAGGTTTCTCATGTTAATACTTTTACCTTCAAAAGATGCCCTACATACATCCTCCACCATGCACTGAACTTCTTCAATTCTTCCTCGTCTAAAAGATTCTATCTTTGTTGGGCTCAAAAGTTCCATTAAGCAAATTCTTCTCACTTCCTTCCAATGTGAACCGTATGGAGCAAAAGCAATGTCATTTCCCCCAAATGTGAAGTGTTCTGAAGCAATGTTCTTGGGCCTTGAAGCAAAAAAATGGTCTTGCTTTAGCAAGAACTCCTTTACATATTTAGGGTCATCTGTGACAACTGTGGGCACCATTCCAATGTGAATGTAAACAAGGGGACCATATTTTTGAGTAAACTTTTGCATACCTAAATGAGGAACATTTCCAATTTGTAACAAGTTTCCTACAATGGGCCATCTTCGTGGACCAGGAGGAAGATTCAAATGCCTTCTTCTCTTCCATTTGAGCAAACTTTGGAGATATATTGGTAGAATAATTGAAAACAACAAATATCGAGTCCAATTACCAAGAAAATGCTCTAATAAGATTCTTATTGACTCTACAAATATTGAGCCCATTTTGTACTTGACACAAATCCTCCTTTGAGATGTAATGAATATGGAATGCACACAGATGTTTACCTAAAATCCAAAAGAACTCAGAATTAAAATTTATTGTTCAGATTATCTTCAAATTTTTAAAGTACATATTAAATTCGATACATAAATTAAATTCAATACATAAAGAGAAATGTCAAATCTCTGAGACTAGTATCTAACAGCCAAGAAATTTTAGGAACCAACCTGAGAGACAGTTATTCAGAGCTTCCTTTTTCCTTCTTCCTCGCCTCAAATAGAATGTAAGTGTTGTAAATGCATATGAATTGTATGCGTTTATATAGACTTTATTTTGTGAAAAATATCTACGCTTCTCCTGTGCACTTGAAATTCACCGACAGCATTGTTTATTATGTTGTCCCACTGCAGATTTACATAGACGATAAACTTGTATTAATCGTGGATGGCAACGTCTGCTGAGCCATTGAGATTATCTAATGAGATCGCTAATTTTGTCTTAATATATCTGTCTTTTCATTATAAATCAAAGGAGAAAATATTTAGGACATATAAAATGCATTTTATGCTGGAACATGCTTGTTCAAGATTCTTAATCAATCTTCTTAAGTTTTTCTTTAGATTTCCATTTTTGTCGTTGATTGTTCGGATGATGTGGTGTAACATGATTAATAGAAGATTAGTACTAAAGAGAATATAAATTTCTATATATATCTTAGAGCATTTGTCTGATTAAATATTATGTTGTTTTATTATTGATATGACTAAATTGGTCAAATATACAATGTTCTAACTTTGACATCTGATCTGAATCCACATCATCATGTAATTAAAATAAACTGTTAAAGTATAGTTTATATAATTAACTATTTTTTTGTAAAATGCTGTAGAAGTCATTTATTCTATTTTAGTAGTGGATAAATCAATCATATGATGCTTCTTATCCATTCAATTGGTAGCAATATTAAACAAATAAAACACATGGTCACCAATAGACCTCTATCTATCAAGTTATCTAATTAATCTACATCGATAAGTTTGATATTTTTCTTTATATTTTGATGAACTTGTCTAATCTTACATGATATGGTTTCCTCATAAGGTTTCTTATTATTACTATGATTGTTTCACTTTTTTATTTTTTTTATTTTACATATTTTTAAAAATTCAACCTTTATTTTCCATCTGTGTGCTTTTTCGATACATTATCATTTTAGGGTTTGGCATTTTTATTCACATATCCTATATATATTATGTATCACACTCACCCTTGCATTAGCATTAGGGTTTATATTTTACACTTGTTTTAGATTTGATTGAGGATTAAATTTCTATTAAAGGTCAATCTTATACCATTTACCTACATCTATTATAGTTTTTGAGCCTTTATTGCATACTCTTGTGAACCCTACACTTCTCATCCTTAGATAGATCCTTATTTTTACATCATGGATTCTCATGGCCCTCTATCCTTGATACCTATTCGTACTTCATTCAATAATTTTAATACGTTTACACAATTTGTGACACATGATCCTTCTATTCTTGATTCACTTATAGTCCATTTTATCATACAAAGGGGATAACATTATCTATGGAATAATTTTACCATAATATATGCACTTTATCTTCCTTTAGCGATTTGAACACTAATATTTCTTCCCTCTTGGATACCCTCATTATACTTATAAATTATTCTCATATGGTTTCTATTTATTCTATGGATATTGATAGCTATGTGATAGAATCTAATGATGCATTACATTTGAGCGCCATTTCTTCATGAGATTTTATTCATAATTGTTAGTGTAAATAGAGACATTATCTATCTAACTAGCTTTTATCCTAATTAGGAGAGTCCTATTCACACTAGTTTTAAGTCTCCACTTAGGAATTTTTTTTCTTTTTGTCTTGTTTCATGTAGTTGAGACACATGTACTCACCTTTTGAGACACATATTGCATGCACATTTTACAAATATCACACACTTTTCATTTGAGTATAAATGTGTTACACCTTTGGAGGGGTAGTTAGTTTTTCAATCAATTACCTTTGCACCTCCTTTGTACCTTGCCTACATATGCAAG
The DNA here is from genome assembly GCA_007258455.2 of Sequoia sempervirens. Taxonomy (NCBI): domain Eukaryota; kingdom Viridiplantae; phylum Streptophyta; class Pinopsida; order Cupressales; family Cupressaceae; genus Sequoia; species Sequoia sempervirens. The sequence continues at coordinate 7,041 of VDFB02293158.1, read as the reverse complement.
ACTATCATTGTATATTTAAACCCTCTTCACATTATATGATATACATTGTATTGTGAAATATTTTATTCACTTGTGGAAAGTTATTTTATGTACCTTTTATTTTTATGAGGATACTTTAGATGATGAGGATACAATTTGTTTACCTAGTCGTGGCATTGTTTCACTTTATTATTATATTAATTTGACATGCTATAATAGTACAATATCCATTGGGTCATACCTTTTAGATAGCATATCCCCTCATATACATGATGATTTGATGCATAATGGTCAATCTTATACATCTGATGTTTTTCTAATCCATATATCCCTTGATGTCATCCTACCTAATAATAAATCATTAGCTATTGAAATGTATGTTAGTGATGTTGTTATCCCTTTTTATTTCTTACATGATGGAATTATGAGCCTTACTAAATAACTTTATATGCTTATTATGATGGTAGTACATATACTTTCTTACATTTTTAACTATTCCTACTTTAATAAAGAGTATTTCTATATGATGATATATCATTGATTAGTGAGCTTAGAGGTTTTCAACTAATAAATATTTTATGTGGTTTGATTCATCTTGTTTTATTTATATCTCTTTCATGAACTTGGTGTATTCTTTCATCACGTATTTTTAGCCGATAGGCTATTTACGTGGGGAAAGCCCACCGGGATCTCCCCCAATCTGACGCCGCCGGTAGGATTTGACGAAGTCGTTCCGTCTGTTTGCCGGAAAATTGAAAACCTACGCTGTAGCGTGGATCCGCGGCGGCAAAAAATTTCAACGCCGATCGACTGTACCGGAGGTGTGAATCTCACCTGGAACGACAAGCAAATGCTGAGGATCGAGGATCGATTCCTGCAAAGCAACACCTGTGCCCTAACTGTGGACATATACTGCGTTGGATGCATCAAGGATACGCTGCTGGGAACCGTTAGGGTTCTGATATCGGATCTGGCCAAGGGAAATGCCGTGAATTTCTTTGCGCTTCTTGTGCGCCGGCCCTCTGGCCGTCCTCAGGGCATTTGAACATTGCATCTCCGATTGTCGATGAGAACAACCATGAAGGCGTTGCACACCTTCACAACGGCAATATTGTTTACCACAGGGGAAAATCAGAGGATTCCTGGGCCTCAGTAATAGTTCCGACCCACAAGTCCAAGGCCGAAGGTCCCGAGGTCGACTCCCCCGATTGGCCTGACAAGCAAGGCGTTGGATGCTATCCATTGCTGAGAAGAAAGATCGAAACAGTGGTAGTTGTCTACGAATTGGAAAGATAATACATGGTTATTCTATCCTTTGGATTGAAAAATTAACACCATTCTTTCATTAATTGCCAGTTTCTTTTAGGATTTTTGCAGCTTTTAATTCTGCGCAGAGCTTCTGTATTCATTGTCCATGCCATCTCTGATGTGGGGACTTTTTTAACACTGATAATGAAATTTTAGATCAAATTCTGCGCATTGCTCATGAATTCATAACTTCATGTCAGCTGTGGATACATCTATGTATAGTATTTTCAATCTTTCTGCCATGACAATATAAATAAGTTTGGTATAAGAGGTATGCATTTATTTTGAGTCTATTCCCTTTTTTATCAATATAGTTGGATAATAACATGAATGGATGAATGAGTTCTTTTAATATCTAACCCCTTTACAGCAATACAAGCAGATATGATGCAGAGGTGTATAGAAATGCATGGCTCTGTTCTGTTTAGTAATTATTACAGTGGTAGTGGACATAGTCATAGCGGTACATGGGTACTTTTTAGATTCAACCCTTTGAGGGTATGGCAATAAAAACATTTAGAGTTGATAGAGGGATTAATAGTGGATATGTGTATATAAATTCATATCTATTAACAATGAGTGGATACATGGGTATCGTTTATGTTTAACTTTTCCAGTGGTGAACAGAAGAAAGAGAATAGTTTTGTTTTCATATCAATATAACAGTTGTGGACATGGGTATAGGTTCATGGCTAATAACAATGAGTGGATACGTGGGTATCGTTTATGTTTAACTTTTCCTGTGGTGAACAGGAAAAAGAGTACAGTTCCTTTTTTTTAACAATATAACAGCTGTGGATATGTCGATAGAAATTCATAGCTAATTAACATACAGAGGGATGCATGGGTATTTTTAAAATTCAGCATTTAATAATAACACGAGTGGGATGCATGGGTATTTTTATATTTCAGCCTTTAAATAGGGCTCAACTCTTTGGTGGATACAAGTAGTGGGTGAGTATTAGTAGAGGAAGCCAGTAATTCTCATAATAAGTGGGAATATTTACAAGCTATGGTCACAGGAATCAGCTAAAGTTCACAACTATGACTTCCCATAGCCCTATTATTGGGTTTGATGTTCTATTTTGAACTTGCTAAGATTCACAAATAGAACTCTCATTACCATGCTGGGATGCTCTACTGGCGCCTAACAGGTTAATAGTTTTCTGGGAGTGTGGATTGACCTTCCAACAATAATAACAGAGCTTTGATAATGGCGCTGCATTTATGCCATCCTACTTTCCAATTGTAGGAAGTTGCTGGGCCTTCTCAACTATTGCTGCCGTGAAGGGCATAAATCAAATTGTGACCAAGGATTTGATTTCACTGTCCGAGCAAGAACTGGTGGACTGTGATACTTCCTACAATGAGGGTTGCAATGGTGGACTCATGGATTATGCTTTTGAATTTATAATAAGCAATGGAGGAATAGACTCTGAAAAGGATTATCCTTACACAGCATATGATGGCACCTGCAACACTTACAGGTTAATTCTTTGTACTTCCGTTAATTTTTATCTAAAATTGGTTCACTTTAGAAGAGCTTTGTACTGATTTTTTGATGGAATATCCCAACAGAAAAATGCCCATGTGGTGACTATTGATGACTATGAAGATGTGCCTACCAATGATGAAGCATCGCTGAAGAAGGCTGCTGCAAACCAGCTTATTAGTGTGGCCATCGAAGCCAGCAGGAGGGCATTCCAGTTCTATGCATCTGTAAGTAATCTGTTCATATTATTATGCTTGTTTATTTATTAGTTAACTTCGCTCATAATATGAATTGAATGAAAGATTGTGTTTAGATAATTAGTTCTAGAGCTTGAGCTCTAAAAATCATAGGGTGAAAGAGTTCTTTGTTGAGGGTGAAAAGAAACATGGAGCAGAGGAGAAGAACAAAACAGAGTAAAACTCTGAATTGAGCTCTAGGGAATACAGGCTCATAACATTCAATTTATAATAAAATACATAATAAATTCTACAAGCACTGTAGACTGGTGTTAGCTAAAATAATTAGTGATGACAGGTGAAACAGTCTCAACACTCTGCAGGAGTCGGCATTGGATGGTTCTAGATGATGTGGCCGGCTGGTCTGTGTCGACAGCCTTCACATAATTAATTTATTTCTAACATCCCCCCATAAATTAATTATGCCAATATCCCCCCATAAGATAGAAAAGATGGGTCCTGGTCTAAAGCCTTGTTAGGTACCCATTTACAATCACTGATGAAATTCTTCATATTGCTTCCCCTCATCATAATCACTTTGGGTTTTACAGCTTACCCCTAACCGATGCAATTCTAAAGTGGTTTAAAGCTCACCACGAACTCCACAAACCTCACACACAAGTGGTTTCAAGATTACCACAAACTTCACACTCAAGTGGTTTCAACTAACCACAAACCTCACACACAAGTGGTTTCGGCTAACCACAAACCAAGCATGCACATGACTCCACAAATCATCATCACGGGGAAACCATCATCACTCTAGGCTTTTCTCCTTGTACTTGCATCAAAATTAATTATTGAGTCCATATAAAAAGAAATCCATCTACCGACATACATGGGTAACCAACCGCTGTACTTGCCAGTTGTATAGGATTCCTTTTCAGATACATGGTTCATCAACATGTTAAACCAAAAACATCGGGGGTGTCGGGTACAATTGATCATGCACCCCTTACAACAAATCAGGTGCGATACACACTTTGGTTTTTCCTTTTAACAAAGGTGACTCACACTTAAACATTTGCCCAATAAATACATAGCCCACTAACAACAAAAACTTTCTTGACTTCATGATTGCACGTCGTTTGGGACTGGCCTCTTTTCAACAACCACCCAAATACTATCAATGAGATAAAAACATCATTCTTTTGAGGGATATTGATCCAACAGTCTTCATTTACATGACCACTTTTGACATCGGCATATCCTTCACATTTAGACAGACAAATTCTCTCACCTCCAACCCAAACACTTTTACCCCAAACTAGAACACACGTCTCAAACAGACCTCTACGTCATGACAACAATCTTTAGCACATCATCTCACCTTTCCAACTTGCATAGTTAGAACCATCTAATTTTGCACTAACCACAATCAGAGGCAGCCATAGCAAGAACAAAATAAACTCTCAAGGCACACAAACACAGGGGCTTAAAGAATAAAGCCCCTACCAACACACAATGAAATTTTTGTATTATCATGTCTTGATGTTGGCCTTCTTATGAACCAAACAAACAAGGACTTTTGCAAATTTGTGATTTACAAATATGAAGGAGAGTTTTATCAATCTCCTCACTTCAACAAGAATTGTCAAAAATGACAATATGGCAGTTTCTCCTTTTTCTTCAACACTTCACACTCAGAAGTCAGAACAAACACCTTTCACGAGAAGTATTGCTCCAACCACAAGAATAGCGATGAGATGGACGCTTCCAGGAACAAGGGAGTACCAAACTCTTCAAATGGACATTGATTGCTCACTCAAACTATAATGCTATTATCATAGCCAAAAAATACAAGGAGCACTCTGCCCACCAAAAGAAAAATTTGCAAGAGCACTACCAGTCAAAACTTAGTAAACAAAATAATCACACATATCGGTCTATTCACAGACCAAGGAATGACTTCACTCACCCCAGCTCACTGCTAAAAACACACTTTCCTTCTTCCTTTCTGTCACCTGCAAAAAGAATGAGCAATCTTGCCTACAACAACAATAGCACTGAAACACAAATATTAGCAAAAAAAATCTCTGCGTCTCTCAACACAGCAGGCCAAAGCAAAAACAAAATGTTTCTAAAAGATCAACACCTCCTTCAATGATTTGATATTGTCTTGTCTTCCAGATCAAATCGTGGTTGAGTGAGGGGCATCACTGCCTTCAAAGCAACACACGTCTCTCACATTGGGTAGTGCAGATCCAATCACTGCTTTCCTCTTTGAAAGCGCCCCTTCGTCTCTTTCCTGCAGCGTAGCTTCAGACCAGTATCTAGCTCCTCTTCTAAACAACATGAGTACCAAGAAGGAGCGAGAGAATCATGTGTGCTGTGGCTTTGGGGTTGCAAATCAATAGAACACAGGCTTTGGCTCTTCCTGCAGCTTGCAATGTCAAGACTCCCTCTCTCAGTCAACGTAACACAGCGTCTTCTCCAACAGCGATGTCTCCGGTAAAATCACCAGTAATGTCACCAAATCACTGGCTCTGATACCATGAAAAACAAATTGAGAAGCACAGTTTGATAATTAATTTATGGGGGATTGTTGGAAGAGAAAATTAATTATCCACCAAACAAGGTCTGTCGGCACAGACAACCAATCGACCAAGAATCAACCTAGCTGTTCAACATCATCTCCAGCTGCCTTACGCCGTCCATGCCTCTTATCTCACCTGTCCACCATAAATGTTTTAGCTAGCTCTGATACCATGAAAAGAAACATGGAGCAGAGGAGAAGAACAAAACAGAGTAAAACTCTTAATTGAGCTCTGGGGAATACAGGCTCATAACATTCAATTTATAATAAAATACATAATAAATTCTACAAGCACTGTAGACTGGTGTTAGCTAAAATGTTTAATGATGACAGGTGAAACAGTCTCAGCACTCTGCAGGAGTCGGCACTGGATGGTTCTAGATGGTGTGGTCGGCTAGTCTGTGGGGACAGCCTTCACATAATTAATTTATTTCTAACAGAGGGGACTTCGCTTGTCCAGTGGATTTCAGTCCCTCAGCCATCAACCACCCTATCAGGTGAAGTTTTGAGGCCATGGGTGGGTGTCTAATATCCTTTGTGCATTTTTTTGTCAAATCGCAAACTGAGAAGACAATTGTATTCTTGCTGAGAACTTGAAATAAATGTGGAACATAACCCGATAGAAAGCACCATTCCTTATGGCTATGGAATTTGAATACCTTGCCTGAAATGTCTTAAATTGTTATTCTCGATTTTATATTTTACCCACAAACATATGAGTTCTCAATAAAATACTAGTGTCTATAATTTGACATTTGACAAAACTGCAGAAAATCTAACATACGAAGGATGTTTTAGACATAACAATGGTCTCAAGAAGTTACCTGATATGTTAGTGGATTCAAATGATGGACAAGTGGATCCTCTCACCAAAGAAGATTGATTGGAGCACCATGTTAAAGCCATCTGATAGTGCAGCGGAAGGCTGAGAATTTCAATTCCACCGGAGTAGTGGATCCCCCTCACTAAAGAGCATTATGCTTGAGAGAGGTTACAATAATTCAGCAAACCACCGGATCCATTAATGAATTGCTATGGATGACTAGAATAGGCTTAAGTGCGATATGTATGCCTCAAACTATTTAGTGAAGACGCACATAAGCATAGACAGCCATTTCTTTATGCCTCAAGTAACTTTTGCAGCTTTGATGGGTGGGGCATTTGACTCAGTTAAACATCCTCCTGAGCAATGTATTGCCTTTGTGGCCGGCACAAATCCCCATTCTCTCTATATATATAAAAGTAAATCCTATATGGTGTTTATAGTGTGAGCTGTTCTTATTTAAATCAGTAATAGATTAAATTATTGCATTGTTTCTCCTTTCTATAAGCTGCTGAGAAGTATCCTTAGAAGTAGTACCTGATCCCTGAAGGCTTGGTTTCAAAATTTCAAATACATAAAACTATACACTGGCAACACATTTAAGTAATATACTAAGAGTAGTTGTATGAAATTAACATTATAATAAATATTAAGACATATCTAACAG